>VVHJ01001320.1:35853-47241 GCA_015107715.1 Tylochromis polylepis
CCCTCCACTCGGGGGGGGGGGGGGGCCCCCCCCCCACCCCCCCCCCCCCCCCCCGGGGGGGGCCCCCCCCCCCCCCCCCCCCCCCCCCCCGGGGGCGGCCCCCCCCCCCCCCCCCCCCCCCCCCCCCCCCATGAATGAGAAAAAGGCGTCCACTCCGCCACAGAGGGCCAGGTGCAGGAACTGGAGACCGGGCCCACAGGGAGGACCTTACAGTACTTTTGAGCTTTTAGCTAAATGCTTTACTATAAGGAAAAATCTTGTTGTGGGTTATGTGATAGTGGATATGCTACCAATATCAGCTTGCTATGCAATAAGATAAAGTAAATGCACTTAGTGGTGAATGAAAAGTAGATTATAGAGACACTGGACAACACCAGCATATGCAACTTTATTTCAAAGGGCTGTTCAATTCTCCAAAAATAATGAGTTAATTTTTTTCAGATGGTAACAAATGACATTTTAATGGCAGTAATCTTGTAATCTAACAAGTTTCTATTAAAAAAATAACATTAATACTGACTAAAGCTCAACGAAACAACATAAAATCATAAATTCCAGTTCTGCTTACTAAATGTAACTCTAAGCAGTAATTACACTGAAACTACTGCTACATAAAATTTGTGCTGTTGGTATCAATCTATTGCATATCTTTTCTGTCCCCACCATATTAAATGAGACTTCTCTATTACCAATAACCCTCAGACTAGGCTTTATCTCCAAAGCAGCCTCGCTTGACCAGAGCTCCGCCACCCAAAACTTGTTGCCTACTAATCTCATAATGTCTTCCTGCTTCAATGACCACCCATACCTGACAGCGTGTTATTCTTCCATCCATCCAAGACAGTGAAACCACTTGTCTCATGGCTGCCTGGAGCCTCTGATGAGTCTTTTATTAAGGCAACTGTCAGTTGTGTGGCCCATCTTTTTTCTCAGCCTTTTTGTGTTCTGAGGGCACTGCCAAATTGTTCAAGGATGGATGGCCTGTCAGGAGCGTCCAGAGGAAATAGAAACATCCCTATCCATCACCGGGGGCCCTTGACACATACAAAGAAACACAAATGGAGATATACACTGAAAGAGAACACATACAATCAGAAATGCATCCTGCCTGCATGTAGCATCACTGTTCCTGCTGAGTTTCTTATGCCATGACTGTTCTGCCAAGACCTGGCTTTATATTCACTGTACTGACTAGCAGGATCACTGCCTTGTGCAGCTCTCCATGGCAACATCGAAGGCCTGTGTCAAAGGTTTCTGCCCGTAATCATGGCAATAATGAGTAAGAAACAGCATTTCTTGTTGGGATTAAACAGATATTTCTCTGATAATTTCATAGCTATCATTGTAAAGCAAAGAAATAAATACAAGCAATTCATAGGACAGCTGTAAAGTACACAGAAAATCTGACAAGTAATGGAGCTCAAAAGATGCTTGTTGACTTTTTCGCTCCTCTTAATGACCCAAAATAAAATAATTATTACAGATTTTGTTATTAGCACTGTTGTAATAATATTTAATCTGCAACAAAAACATGACAAATACTGGCAGTCATGTTACACACACACCCACACCCACACACATACACACACAAAGGTGTGTAGGGCGTAATGATCAATCAGAGCTACACAAAGAACTTCCTGCCTCCTTCACTTTGATCTCTACTTCCTCTCCAAAAGCAACACAACTCAGCACAGCATCGATGTCGGCACACTTTAATCGATCTTATTTAAACGTCCCCCATGCAGCGGGTTTCCATCACCCACTTAATCTTTGTTCTAGTGTCTTCAGGTTTCCAAAAGAAATATTTTCTATGGACACTAAACACTAAACTATGCGTTTCTGGTGTCAAATGCAAAATAGTGACACCAAATTTTAACTCTATATGTGACACGTGGTTACTCAATTTTCAAGAGTGGAGAAATCATCGGCAGGGAGACAGGCACGTCTCTCTATGCTCCCACCCACCCAAGAGCGCTGTTATGTCTGTGGCCCAATCCACCGTGACAGGTCAGGCATGACCTTTAGACCTACAAGACATTACTGGAGCATTTGAGCATGTCAGCATGGGAGGATGGAGGCTAGGGGAATGTCTGGGGAAAAGGGAGGGCGGGTGATGCGAAGGGACAGTCAACCGGGTCCTGATGCTGAGGTTGGGGGATGGCTAGGGGAGGCGGTGCCTTTGGGGGACTCACAGAGGTCAAGCAGTTCTGGTGGTTATTAAAGAAGCCCCCATAAAATGTTGTCCTGGTCCATGATTACACCTGTCACATTGCAAGAGAGAGGATGGATGTGGGTGGAGACGTAGAAGAGCATCTTGCAAATAAAAGGCACATTTTTGTCTAAATAGGTTCTCTGCATAAGAGTAAAATTTAATTTAATTTTTAAGAGCATATATGAAATAATTGGCTAATATGTAAAACCATTCTGTCACTAGTCTATCGATCCACAGATTTCATATCTTAGATACACTGTAAATATAAAAGCAGACCCAGCCTGCAGATTCTGTTTACTGTATGTTTCCATTTGAGACCTGAGCAACATACTTCTTGTTCATGTTGACAGAAGAAAGTGTGTCGCATCCGCTTTCCAACAGTCGTGAAGGACATTGATAGGCAACCAAACCCTCAGGCAATAGACTGCTGTTTTTTTTCCCTGTGAAATAATACATGCAATCTATTCTCCTGTCAAAGTCTCATGATCCACAGAAGGCCGTCTGACATGGTCAGTGGGAAAGGGCTTTAGGCAAACAACTACTGAGAAAGGCTATATGCACAGCTGAGGAGTTTCTTGACAATGCTGCAATATGTATGGCTAAGAAACACATCTGAAGAAATTCATTTGAGTCTAAAACAAACAATTAGTGTTTTGAAGGAACGTATGTTAATAGATCAAAAAAAGCGAAGAAAGACAAATCATGAAATGATATTTTCCTTGTAAACAGTCTAACCTCTGCTACAGCTCCTTGTATGTAAAGAAACCTGTTGGTGCAGTTTACATTTGTCAACCCTAATCCGTAGGGTGGTGCACAGTATTTTTTCTTTATTTCTAAGTGTGAGGGAGTTTACAAAGAATAATGTGATATATCAGCTCTGGCTGTGTGCTGGCACTATGGGACAGACTACTGTTTCTGTACACACGAAGGGCAGTTTGAGGACAGCTGGTCCTCTGCTGGCAGAAAATAGACTATAAATACAGAGAGCAAACAGAAGCCAAGCCCAAGTCCACAGGGAGGGAGACTCAACTGGTATGTGAGCACTTAAAGTAGCAGAGACACTGCTAAAGCACTGACGCCAAAAAATGCTCCATTGTTTAACTTCATTAGGTTTTCATTCATCTAAGTGCTCAAAAAATACAGAAAGTATGATGTCATTTCCTGAATCTTCTACATTATTTATGTGCTCTACTGATGCTCCTTTGGAGATATGGCATTCTTTCCACGCTGCATTTTTTTAGCTGCGCAGAATCCGAGTCTGTGTAAAATCAATTTAACATCACAGTGGTGCACCAGAATAGATTCAGGAACATTTAAAACAAAATGCATCAATTCTTGTAGGTGTGGCAGTGGGAGACTAATGGCAACAGCTTAGGCACAAGGAGTTTCAAACCACATGACTTAGAAATTACAATAAAGGCCAACCACTAGTAGTATTTTAATGATTGTACATTTTGAATACCCCAGGGAGAGGTTGTGGTGGGCCAGAATGTAAAGGCTGGAGGACAGAGGGGGGTTTGAGTGCTGAATTGACTTTTCACAGCACGTCCTCCAAGGTAATCAGTCATTTTGACTGGCAGTGTTTGTGTTAATGTTCACGCCTGTTCAGTGGCCTTCTGCCTCACGCATGTTCCACCAGCATGTTCCTTCCTGCCTGGAAATTATGTTGTGATCTCTCACTCCACTGACTGCCAAAGAAGACAGTGCCACAAAGTGATACATGTTTCCTCCTTTGCCATGGTGGCAGGAACATAACTGTAACTAGATCCTGTTCAGAAAAACTGTAAACAAGCAGCCTTTGTCTCACCACACACATTGAAACACACACACAATGCAATATCCACATATTGCATCCCTACTGACTCAAGATAAGACATTAATAGTAGCGTGAATGTCAGTGAGTGAGGTGAGTGTTTCTGTTCATGGTTAGCAGCTCAGTGAAAACATCTCCTTGCTTCCTTCTATGAACATTATTAAAAAAGAAGCATATCTTGTTGCAGGATTTCTTGCCCCTCCACAGATTTCTTTGTGGCAGGTCATTCTATCTGCGGTACCGGTGCACTCTCACTGACTCTTATCACTGCTCACTCCTCTCTCAAACAGGATCCATCAACTAACAATCAGTCCAGGAAGAGAGGAGGTCACCTGCACCCACATACTGATCGCTCCCTGTGCCCCTGTCCCAGTAATGATATCTTAAACAGAGAAATGGGCACATGAAGAAGATAAAGCAGATGTATCTGAGTCTTGTGCTGCTGTTTCTACAGAGCTGTAAAAACAACATTATTTAGGTTCCGTGCAGGAATATTATAGATGGTAGGATAATGGTACTAAAACAAAAGACTCAATAAATGGAGAAATCAAACTTTTCATTATGATTTTTAAAAAATTTTTTTTACAATTCACTCTGATTTGTGAATCCTGCTCCCAAAAAAACTCTTAATTTTTTTGCATGGCTTAATGATGTTTACATGCAAACTATTTCTCATATTATTCCAATAAACAACAACTACAACCATGCTAACATCTTTGAAACAATACTGTGAGCTAAATGCTAATACCAGCATCCTAGATACTCACATTTAGCGGCTGTACAACAACCATATTAGTCAATTCTGCAGACATACTAATAATTATTATTAATTAGCACTAAAGAAAATGTAATGATGTGACTGTTATCAGTTTTGCAGGTATTTGGTCATAAACCAAGAAGTATCAGAGAAATTAGAATGGTTTGGCATATCCATGGCAATCCACGGAAAGTTACAAATTCACCAAAGTTATTATATTTCATGCATTTCTCACAATTCGGGGAATGCTCCTAATGAAATGATGGATGGTGTCCTGGGGGATTTCCTCCCAGATCTAGACCAGGGCATCACTGAGCTCCTGGACAGTCTTAGGTGCAACCTGAGAGAATTGGATTGACCAAAACATAATGTTCCAGAGATGTCCTGTTGGATTTAGGTTGGGCAAGAATGGGAGCCAGTTAATGGCATCAATTCCTTCATCTTCAGGAACTGCCTGCATACTCCCACCAAATTAGGCCGGGCATTGTTGTGCAACAGAAGGAATCCAGGACCGACTGCACCAGTGTACGGTCTGACAATGGGTCAATTCCCATACCTAATGGGAGTCAGGGTGCCGGTGCCTAACCTGTAGAGGTCTGTGCATCCTGCCACGGATATGCCTCCCCAGACTACTACTAACCAACCACCAAAACAGTTATACTAAATAATGTTACAGGCAGCATAATCTCCAAACTATTTCACTTCTGTTTACGTGTACCCTAATCCTAAAACATTCACACCAACGGCCTGCTGGAAGTCATTTTGTAGGGCTCTGGCAGTGCTCATCCTGTTATTCCTTGCAAAATGAAGCAGAAACCGGTCCTGCTGATGACTTAAGGACTTTTTCTAGCGCTGTTTGGCTCACCTAGAGTAACTGCCTCTCACCTAGAATTTCCTCCATGCTCTTGAGACTGTCTTGAGACATATTTTGGGCTACCTGTGCAATCTCTGAGTCCAGGTATCACCTGCTACCAGTAGTGACACTGACCCTAACCAAATACAAAACTAATAATAAAAAAAAAACAGTCAGAAAAGATGAGGAAGGAAAAAAGGATGAGCGCTTGATGGTAAAGTGGAAATTGCATCCAGGACAGAAACAACTAAGGTCTCACTCGGTTGCAGTATTATGCTTGTAACACAACTTCAGCTCTTTGCAAGCACCTGCACAGACAGCATGTTAATGCTGAGATAGTCAAGAACCTGGAGTGACAAAAGCAGTGATAAGCAGCTAGGCTGCAGCCTCTGTTTCTTCCTGTTTGTGTTTCTAAAGTGGTGACTGCTTTAAATTCTCCTTGTTTTGGTTTTCATCTTTGCTTTGTGTTGCTGACTTTGTGTTCATACCTAAATACTAAGATAAAGATTATGTGTGTGTCCTCATTAGTATAGGGATTTGTGTGGCTGCATTCTACTATAGCCTATAGCTCTATATAGTTAAATGGTAATTACGAGACAGTGCGCTTCAGGTCATTTTATGGAGAAATGTAAATGTAATGTAATGAGCAGTGATCACTGATCACTGAACACAACAAAGTGGTGATATACATCCAACAAGCACAAGCATTTGACCACACAGCATACAATTAATTTGTACGAATATAATGTCTTTGTTATGCTGCTGTAAGAATCAATGAGAATCAATAAGTGAACTAATAAGGAATAGAATTGATAAATGATATCGAAAATAGAATCAGAATTGCGGAATCTTATCAGTCCCATCCTTAATATTGACTGTGTTCAAATTATGACTTGCCAAATTGTCACTGGCACAGCCATAGCTAGCATGGCTAAAAACATGATACAAAACATAAGAAATATTAATACAAATATTTTTGGAGCCATGGGATCAAAAATAAATAAAAACAAAGGGAACAAGTGTAAAACATAAAATTCAAGTCTTTCTGTCTGCAAAAATATTTTGTTGTGCTTCTTCCTCTTTCTTTCTGCCAAAATCAATCCACTACTATCAATGGCTGAGCCTTTGACCAATCTTGTAAATGTGTTCTGTCACCTAGAAAATGGTATGGTGACAGACCATTACAGAAGAGTCAGTTTATTCTAACTCTGTCACTGGGTGATCCATCTCAGCCTGGTTGGGTCAAGTCACTTGATTGACATGGCCAGCATGACCCCGATCTCCACCAGTTGAAACAGCTTTCTCTCATACCGTCAAGGACAATTACTGGGGCCCACAGCTGTTATCCAACAAAATGCTGCTGCATGCATCCAATACAAACAGGGAACTCATGGAAATATGGCAAACTACCAGGGCAGAAAGGAGATGGTCCAACAACAGAGTATTTTTAGCCCAAAACATGCTGCTGATTCAAGTCTAAATGACCTTTTGGGGACCAGACTGTCACTGTGCAGAGAGAGGGAGGGATTTCATCAGCTGAAATCATTTGGCACGGTTGTAGTGTAGCTGTGTTCACAAAACGTTACTAAGATTAAGCTGCAAAATATGGCACTTTTGGAACCTGCATTTCCTGGATCAGAATCTGATCAAAGGGGCAGCTATAGCAGAGAAGTTTAAAAAAGTACCAATAGTATGTAGCCACTAGAATGTAGCAGTTGTGTTTTTCAATCATCCTTGAATGCATTCCCAGTTTAAATTCTTTTTTCTGACTTCAGACATTACAGTTGTTAGAAAAATATATGAAAAAAGTGAAAACAAGTAAATACCACAAAAGAAAACTAAAATTAGTCTTCAAAACATATTACTGTTCTCCTGGGGAGATTTGCAAAGAAAAACCTCCACTTATCTGCAAAGGAACATTATCTAAAAGATGAAATGCCTGCCAGACAGCCTGGAAATGTAGCTCTGTGAGGAAAAATGTCAGAAAATTCCTCAATTAAGAATAGACTGTGTTATATGGCTGCAAAAAGCTGTGATATTTGTGCCAAAGAGAAACCGACTAATCCGTTTTAATTTACAGTATGCTTCTGCAGTGAATCTATGTAGAACCTATGATGTAGCTTACACTAGTGGCTGATGTCATTGCCAGCATTTATACTTGTGTGTGCTGTCTCTGTGGCAATATGTAAATACATTTTGCATTTGAAAGAACTTTAGATTAGAGTTTACATGCATGAATGGGATGCCTGGTGTTATACTTTCTGTTTTCTGAACTGTGAGCAAAGCTTATTGCTCATTTTACACACCTGTAATTGTAATGTAAACAACACAACAAAAGAAACATAATGCGACAATCCCAGATAGATACATTACTGCACACTAAATTGCTTGGGAACAAAAATAAACAAAATATAGTCTTTTGCAGTTTTCCTTTTTAATGTAGTTTCACTTCCGGTACAGATACAGGCCAGCAAGTTCACTGCAGGAGGATCTACTTTATAGTTTTTCAGCTCCATGCCCTGAAGTAAGCGTTTACCCTTTACCACAACTAGGCCATATAAAAATACCTGCTGGGCAACACAAAAACTGTGATGTTTGGCTGGAAAGCAAACTCGTGGAAGAGGCAATGATAGTTATAAATGATAATTACAAATGTGCCATCTTGTTAAGCTGTCATTGCCTGTGAAGCTTGTAACCTAAAATCCTGTTCTGTCATGCAGCGCCTCTCCCTCCACAGTCAGTGCTGTTTGTACCTGTCCTCTATGAGAGGGTCTTTTTACATCAAGCTGGCACATCCCTCACAGCCTGCATTCAACCCAGACCCAGATAGTTCAAACTGAGGCCCTGTAATCACAAACTCCCTGCAATGTTTATGGCTCAGTGAATCAGGAGCATGGACAGATTTACCCATAGGCCTCTGAGGGGCTGTTCCCAGCATCTCTGACAAGAACAGACACAACCCCTTGCTAATGACAGCTGAACCAAGCCTTAGTGATGTATGGCTCTTGAGAACAACACCACCTTATTTATTCTAATATAGCAAATTCCCTCACAAATTTATCAGTAACTGATAAATTTGTAATATTTGTAATATTTAGACTAAGCAGAACACAGGGCTTAACATAATGTCTATGTGATATCAGAAGCAGTGGTCTTCTCAAGCAGCAGAGTTCTAGCAGCCTAGTTCTTGCCACCTGTTATGAGAGCAGTCCCACATGGTGCTTTTTGGCTCGTTGATGTTCGCACTAGTCACTAGTGAGACTCTCTTCTCAGAAGCATCGGACAGTAACAGACACTTTTCCTGATCGATGCTCATTCGCTGAAACACAAGGGAGCTGGAAGCACTTTCCCTCCTCTTCCCTCTTTTTTACCATCTCCTCCTTTCCCTTCCTCCTCTCTGTTTATCTCATCCTTATGTCTCCGTGGGTTCTTTCCATTAGCCACTCTGCCTGCTTTCCAGTCCACAGGAGTCTCCTTTTAAATCACACTATAGAGTGACTATAGCCTGAGGGTCTTAAGGGACTTCATCATCATCATATCCATCTTCCACCTGGAGAACGGGAATCAAATGCCCTTGGAAAAAACTCATTACTCTAGTATTCCTCTGTGGTTCTAAATTGTGATTGGAGGCATTGCGAATTTCTTATCAAGTTTCCAAAAGAGCAAAGAGACATGGAGCGATGCTTACCATGTCTGCTAGATTAATCTGGGCTTGGCTGATCTCGGCAAGTGACAGAGACGGGTGTCTCCAAGACACCGAGCGCTGAAGCTCAGATAGAATACAAACGCTGAGAGACTCTCAGTGAGCTACAATATGGCAATGTTTACACTTGCTCCAAGCCATGTAATAGAAATCCTGCCCTGCATAATCAGTTTCTTTCTGGAAGTTTAATTTAATTCCCCGTAGTGTGTATCACCTGAGAAAATTAGAATCCAAACAAGCAGAACAAACTATAGAGGAATTTTGCTGCCTTGATGAAATATGTCCAAGCTGAACTTCATTGCTGCAGTGAACAGAATGATTGCTAAAGTAGACAAAGTTTATTATGTAAATATTAATAGTTTTGTGAGCAATGCAAATAAGAAATGCTCTAAATTTGACTGCAAATGAATTCTTCTAAATTAATTTTTGGATAATTTATTCATTGTTTTTGAATGTGCACAGCCTTTGTCAAAGTAAAGTAGCAGGAGACACAGTAGATATGACATATGCTGCAGAAATAAATGTAGATTATGTGCCTGTCCAGTGTACTGGGACATGTGAGATAACCATTTCTGCATGCAGTACATAGAGTATGTCTGTGTAATTAGATACTCAAATACTCAAACTGCCCATTATGGATATCTGAGCAGCAGAAGGTCAGAGAGGTACAATGTAGTCCACTCAAAAATCCTAATGAGTGCTGTTTCAAACAGGCAAATTGTATTCATGCATGCCAATCAGTGCTACAGCACGAGTGCCTCTCGTCCCTTCCTCTGTCAGCATCTGAGCTGTGCGTCCAGCTGAAGGCAATTTAGTCTCCAGTGCTTCTAATTTTCCACAGGGTGCATGTTCATCTTGGAGCACAGCCAGCCCTCTCTGTCTCTCATTTACCTGGCATTATTCAGTAGTTTGCATTTCCTGTTCCCATGACCCCTGGACTGTCTTCAATGTGTCATCTGACATCATGGCCTTCAGAATTTAATTTCTAGAGAACAGAGCATCCTGACGGTTGTGTTCACATATCCTGTGAGGTCATTTTGTGGGAATAATCAGTCTTTATGGATGAAACTGGTGATCAATTAAAGAGTCTTTAAAGAGTGAGAAAAAAAGTTTGTATAAAACATTTGTTGTAATTTTACTACTTAAATAGTAAATGACACTGAAAAAAGTTAAGCAGAGGAGGCTATAAATGAATAAGTATTTAGAGCACAAAATAGACCTGTGGAAAACTATTACCATTTAAATTGCGGCTATTTTAACCCTATAATGCCCTGTGTATCATATTTGATGCATGAGTTTCTGAGACCTCTATCTCATCAACATGATCAATACTTGCCACAATTTCAAAATGTTATCTACAAAACTCTTTTTTTTGTCTAAAATTAACATTGTTCTTAACAAAAAGTTGCCCAAAAAGCCCAGTGTATCAAATGCAATACAACAAATATATAATAAATATATAATAAAAATATATCATACACAACGTGATATAGCAAAAAAAAATTTTTTTTAAATTGTGGATTTTGTTATAAAGGTTAATAAACATCTCAGTTCCAAAAAAATCCGAATTTTCTGGCTATTTTTTGACGGGTTGGGTCTCTGAATTCAAAATCCTGCTCCTCACATACAAGGTCTTAAATAATCAGGCCCCATCGTATCTTAATGACCTTGTAGTACCATATCACCCTATTAGAGCACTTCGCTCTCGCACTGCAGGCTTACTTGCTGTTCCTAGAGTATTTAAAAGTAGAATGGGAGGCAGAGCCTTCAGTTTTCAGGCCCCTCTTCTATGGAACCAGCTTCCAGTTTGGATTCGGGAGACAGACACTATCTCTACTTTTAAGATTAGGCTTAAAACTTTCCTTTTTGCTAAAGCATATATTTAGGGCTGGACCAGGTGTCCCTGAATCCTCCCTTAGTTATGCTGCAATAGACGTAGGCTGCCGGGGGATTCCCATGATGCACTGAGTTTTTCTTTTCCAGTCACCTTTCTCACTCACTATGTGTTCATAGACCTCTCTGCATTGAATCATATCTGTTATTAATCTCT
>VVHJ01001322.1:3061-15882 GCA_015107715.1 Tylochromis polylepis
CCCCACTGAACTGCCATTCAGGTGGAGCAAATTTAAAAATAGCATAAATGCACATCTAGTCATATCTATCAGGCTATTCACAGGAGAATTCACCTAATTTAAAACTGGGAGAAAAAAAAAACCCCTACATGGTAAACACTAGTGCATTCATAGCACAAGGGATCTAAAATACACATTTATATACACACACCAGATATAACAGACAGATGGAAGGATACAAACAGAACAGGGCAGATTACTGGCCCTCACCTTGAGCATAAGGTTGACAGTACATCTGTCAGAAGCGATAGCCACAGCACAGCCTTCTGGGACAGGCTGGTTGGCTGTCAGAGGGATGACGGCCTGAGAATAAGACAAGGTCTGGATCTGCAGACCGTATTTCTGCACCAGGGACACAGTTGCAGAGTCTATGCACTGGAGGTAGCCTGGGAGAGAAAAATACAGATGGTAAAGGTTTTGAGCATCAGAACAGTGCATTCCTGACGAGATATAACTGATTTAGTACAGATACGTTCTCTACATACTGGTGTGGAGTTTAATTCATTTTAATACAGCATATTTTATAATAACAACATATGGTATGTAAATTCGTTGGCATACAAATATCAGAAAATATGTTAAAGTTGTAGAGGTTGGAAAATATTATGTAAAGTAGCTGAAAACTGCCTTTTTAGACTCTAATCCTTCCTTTTAATAGCAAGTTTATTTCTTTAGAGCATCAGAAACTTTTCTTGGAGACTTCTAAAGTTTTCATGTATTTCATGACAAACTCTTTGTTGCTATAGTCCACTTGATCTGTCACTACAGTTGCTCCCCTCTTTAGATCTGGCAAAACAAATCACTGCTTGTCATAAAATACAGCACTACTGCCAGACATATCATATTTAAAACTCTAGTGGAGTAAAAATAGACTGCTCAAAAAAACAAAAAAAACCCATAAGGGAACACTCGATCATCCCAGTATAACATAAGATCCGTAAATTTAAGTGGCATCAATCTGTCCAGTCAGAAACTATAAACCATTGAGAATCATGTTCACCTGCTTTTGGTACAAATGAAAGTTGCTGGAGAGGCAACAACAAGGCAACCACTGAAAAGGAAATTGTTTTAACAGGCGACGGCCACCGACCATTGCTCTCTCTCCATCCCTCCTGACGTTTACATTCTGCTGGCTGCATGAGTCACTGTCTACATCCCACTCAGGTTACTCAGTGAGTCCAGCTCCTCCAGGATGGTCACATCCATACAAAAACATTTGCGATGTCTCCCAGACAGACACCAGGGGACATGAGGAGAGCTGGACAACTCGGCAGCAGGACTGGTATCTGGTCCATGGTGCAGCAAGGACAGAACGACCTCCAGCAGGCTATTCTAGCGCATGTTTCTAAGCAAACAGTCAGAATCAGGCTCTACGAGGGTGACATGAGGTCCTGGCAACCTTTAGTGGGATCTGTCCCCACAGCCAAGCACCATGCAGCTCAACTGGCATTCTCCAGGGAACACCAGAACTGGCAAGTTTGCCACTGGCGTCTCATTCTCTTCACAGATGATCTTACAGGCAGCATAACATTTGCCACAGCATCTCCAGACTATTTCATGCCTGTCACGTGCTCGGTATGAACCTGCTTTCATCTGTGAAGAGAACAGGGCGCCAGTAGTGGACCTGCCAGTTCTGGTGCTCTCTAGCGAACTCCAGTCAAGCTGCATGGACCTGATCTGTAAGCACAGATCAGGTCGCCCGATCAGGTGAATGTCGCCAGGTCCTCTCAGATTCTGTTTCTAACAGTTTGATCAGAAACAAGGACATAAGTAGCCCCTGGAGGTCATTCTGTAAGGGCTCTGGCAGTGCTCCTTGTCGCATATAAGAACAGATAGCATAAGAGCAGGCCTGTCCAGCTCTGCTAGTGTCCCCAGGTATCACGTCCACACTGTTGAGACTGTGCTGGGGGAAGACAGCAAATCTTGTGATAACACATATGAATGTACCACCTGGAGGAACAGGACTCAACAGGCTGCAGGTACTGACTCGTGCTACCAGCAGTGATGAGGACACTAACAAAAAGCCAAACTAGAGAAAACTCAATCAGGAGGGATAAGGAGGGCACAATTTTCTGTGGTCACCACCCCTTCCCCCCACTTCCTCTGTCTTTGTTGCCTCTCCAGTGCACCTGTTGTCACTTTCATCTGCACCAAACCATTGTGAAATGAATTCAAAATGGTTTGTGCTTCCTAACCGGACAGATCGATATCCCAGAAGTTTAACTGGGACTGTAAAGGTCAAGTGTTCCCTTAATTTTTCTGAGCAGTGTGCAAAAAGATTTCCATTTGAAGCTGGCAGGCTTGTGTGAACATGTTGAATTGAGCTCATTTCCAACTGTAAGTACAGCATTGAATAGACATGCTGGTTAATTTCCACTGAAAAGTTTCAGGCGATCTAAGGACCTATTTCAATATTCAAACAATTTTAACAAATACGATGAGAGAAATGAAAACAGAAATATGAACTAAAAATTATTTTAGCATCACTTTTAGAATTTATTTTGTGCGTCTTACAGTCAGCTCTGGTCTTGGTTAGATTGTAGTCAGCCCTGAGCGATCGGATCGTCTTGACAATGGTCATTATGAACTCCATGTCGCGGTCCACCACCTCACTGTTCCAGCAGAACTACAACAAATCACAGGAAAAAAAAAATGTAATCACAAAAAACACAAAACAGCACTCTCCACAAAAAATAAACTTTTTTTAGGCTATTTGAGAATCAGTAAGTTTCAGCACAAGCTGTATTTCCCCCCATTCTTTTTCTCACCTCCTCGGTGGTGGGATATGATGTGACGCAGATGCTGGGAGGATCGCTCTGAGGTTTTCTTCGTGGTAACCTCTGGTAGAGCTCCTCAGTGACGAAGGGCATTAAGGGAGACAGCAAGCGTAGGCCAACCTCTAGACAGGTGTAAAGGGTCTGTCTGCACACCAGGGCTTGTCTCTGGCTCGTGCCGTCGTCCTCTGCTTTACTGAATACTGGCTTCACACTTTCCTGAAAAACAAGAAGAGAGAAAGGAAAAGATGAGGGGGAAGTGGAACTTTGATGAGACTCTGGGCTCCTCAGCGGCCTAAAAGATCCTTACCAGGTAGATGTCACAGAGCTCGTACAGCCAGAAGTTGTAGATGGCGGTGGTGATGGTCGGAAAGTCGTAGGCCTTGAAGCCAGCATCACAGAGAGTAACAGCGGCACTCAGTCTGGACAGAATCCACCTGTCAGATACGCTCTCCTCTCCAGATAACTGAGAGGATCGACAGAAGTGTAAAAATAAGATGTTTAGATGCACGCAACACGACCCTTGTACCAGGTATGTCCCAAATGTCAATGTGTGCAGATCTACGAATACAAATTAGGGCAAACTAAGCCCCCAAACAGAAACTGTTTTTTTTTGTTTTTTTAAAACAGAGATTTGGTCAAAATGTGTTACGTAAATAACTCGAGGAATATAAATAAGCATGGAACAGTCTTTGTTTATGTTCTGTATCCTTCATGCACTCTCTTGGTCTCACCTTGGCTTTCTCTGATGGTACAAAGTTGTCTCCTAGTGTCTTCATGGCAAACTTCACAGCATTCCACAGTTTGTTGCAGAAGTGACGGTAGCCCAGGATGCGGTTGACATCCAGGTTGATATCCCTACCTGTGAGATGCAGACAGGCATAAATGAAGATTTCAGTAAATACTAAGGAACAACTCCAATGGAAATCAAGCTGTATACTTGTTAAAATGTCCAAATAGAGATTTTCTATCTGCTAGAAGACATATCATGAGTGAAAAAGGTATTAGTGGCCATAGCTGTGGGTACTATATAGCATTGGTCTGATAAAAGAAAAGGTGCACATCTACACCTAAGCCATTTTCAGGCATAAAAGGATTCATTTAATTGAAAAACCTCCAAAGGTCTACTTTTGACTGACAGAGATAAGCTTTTATGTTTTTCTTAACTAATGCATGTAAGTGAAATTCAAACACTGGTCATTCTAAGAAGAAGAAATTTTTTTTAAAAAAGGGGGGAGGAGAAACAAGAAAGACATAAAAAGTTCACCTTGGCTGGTGTAAGCACACAGGGCAAACCGGAGAGCATCTGTGCCACACTCTGGGATGCCATTTGGGTAGTCTGACTTCTGGCCCTCCTTCGCTCTCTCCACCTCCACAGGATCCAAGTTGCTGTCTATCAGCTGGGCATTGAGACCCTGGAGGATAGAGAGTAGAGAGTAAGAGGACGAGCCATGTGTTCAACAACTTTATATTTTCATCTTCACAATATGAGACCTCCTTCGAGTGCCTGATGTTTAAACTGCCCAGGGAGGGAAGTACCTTCAGAGGGAAAACATTCAGGGTTAAGTTCAGTTTACAAGTCCTTCAGTGCCCTCTAGAGGATAGGTCTGTTTCATCTGACTGAACAATTTCCCCGCAGCTGGTTAAGAGATCGATGGACTCAATAAAAGCTTGTTGGAAGCAGAAAGAGGTGCTTAATAAAGCTTATATAAGAGTAAGGGCCTCAAGGGACTCATGAGAGCATGGTGACTATGTAAAAGACAACCCAAACAGGAGGGAGAAAAGAGTACATATATTTACGTTTGAGCGTGGATTAAAGGCTGATTAGGCTTTACCTTCAGGGAGATCCCTGTAATGACATCTAAAGGGTCGATAACGTTGCCCAGAGACTTGCTCATCTTCCTTCCGTGAGCATCACGTACCACTGCATGCAGATAAACCTGGAAAATGAAACAAAAACATCAGCGAGTCATGTAGTACAAATATCATATCCTGCTGTGTCAGTGTTGTGGGTGATTGGTCTCACCTCTTTGAAGGGCAGCTTGCCTGTCAGTTTGAGACCCATCATCACCATGCGGGCAACCCAGAAGAACAGGATGTCATGGCCCGTCTCCAACAACGTGCCAGGGTAAAACACCTGCAGGTCCTCATTCTAGAAGGAAGACCACAGACAACAAACACATTGGGAAAATAACACTGAATGATTCATATTTTAGCAGGGGTTTTTCTTTTATACTATGAAACCAGAAATTAGGTAGCAACATTTCCATGTTTCTCTTTTCTATTCTGCTTAAGGTATTCTTTCAGTCTACTGAAACAATGTGCCCTCTGTGTCAATAGAAAGAAAGTCATTTAACCTCAGTGTTTTACCTCATTAGGCCAGCCGAAGATAGAAAAGGGGAAAATGCCAGACGAGAACCAAGTGTCCAGAACGTCCTCGTCTGAAACGCAGGAGCAAAAGTTATCTAATCTGCATGAACATGGAGTAGAATTAATTAAATTAGGTGAATGTGTGTGTTGGCGCATTATGAAGTTATTAGATAAATTTACAATAATTGTGGTACAGAAAAGTGCCAAATTAAAAACAGTTAAATCTCACCCTGTCTGAGGGTAATTTTGTTGGCAGACACATTAAAGCGTTTCGCTGCCTTCTCCCTAGCCTCTTCCTCCGATCTCCCACTCACCCAGTAATGACCATCCATGTCCTGCAGGCAAAAGAACAGAAGAAGAAATAAATCAGGGAAACAGACAATGACATGCACGATACAGATGCAGCTTTTATCTGTCATCTGAAATCCTCCAGACCTTGACAACAGAAAGAGAAGTTATCTTACCTCTCCTGGTTTCACAGACGGATCGTTGACAGTGATGAAGTAAGCAGGAATACGGTGACCCCACCACAGCTGCCGAGAGATACACCAATCCCTGAAAAAGAAGACAGAGAGACGGATGTGAAAATTAACTCAGTGCACACTTTATGATAACCATCTCCTTTCTAGACCTGAACCAATTTGTTCACTAATAGGTGAGGCGATGGCAGAAAATTAACTGGCATCAATTTTAATAATTGATAATGTAATATATTCTTTTTTTAATTAAACTTTCTCCGGTTCTGGCTCATCAGTTTCCATTAACCGATTTCCTTTTTTCCTGTGTGATGAGAAATCAAATATCTTCAGGCTTAAACAAGCTTGTTTCTGAGAAAATTTCATGTGTTTTAAATAACATATTAATCAAAGAGCTAAGGAAATATTCTGCCAATTAACTGATAACAAAAAGACTTCCAATTGTAGCCTAACTGCAGTAAAGTTAATATTCCCTAGACTCCCGAGAAAATTGACACCTTTTCTCAAGATTTCAGTTTAAATGCCCAAAACTGTAGAAGCTTAAAACTAAAAAAATAAATAAATCAGGAAGCAATAATTACTTAATGTTGTCCATCCAGTTGAACCATGTTTTGAGGTGGTGGTCAGGGATGATTTTGAGCCTGCCTTCTCTGACAGCATCAGCAGCCTCCTTGCCCATATCTCTGCAGTTCACATACCACTGGGGCTTCAGCAGTGGCTCCACAATGTCCTTGGAACGGCTGACAGGGAACATGCACAGTGGGGCTTAAAGGAATATGGATAAAGGAATCTTAAACAAAAACAACCCATGTTCAGCTTGTGCACAAATTTTACCTGCAAACTGGGACAACCATAGGGTTGTCTTTGATCTCTTTAAACTGGCCTCTGTCTTTGAGAGCCTGAAGCACCGCTTTCCTGGCCTCAAAACGCTTCATGCCCTGGGGAGGGAAGGAGGAGTTAAAAATAAAAAATTCTGAAAAATAAAATAGCTGCAAGAAGCAAACTATGAGAAAGCATGACTTTAGTGTCACACACTGCAGGGGGGAAGGACGATAACGAGACACTATACCAGGAAGGGAGGAGGCACGTTAATGAGCAGGCCATTTTCATCCAAGATGTTGATGAAGGCCAGATTGTGTCTCTCTCCAACCTCGTAGTCATTATGGTCATGAGCTGGGGTGATTTTGACAGCGCCTGAACAGAAAATGGTGCAGAGAGGCAGGCCAAGGAGAGAGCAAGGGAAAAAAGAAAAAAAGAACAATTGTAATGAGGCAAGTGGCCGGGCTTAACGACTTGTTATGATTACTTATTCTCGGCACACTGTAGACCCGCAGCCATGACATCTTTTTTCTGTACCCCGGGCCTACCTGTTCCAAAGCTCATGTCCACAAAGTCATCAAAGACTATGGGCATCTTGCGGTCACAGAAAGGATGAAGAACCATTTTTCCTTTTAGATGCTGATATCTGGCGTCAGCAGGGTGAACGGCTACTGCAGTGTCTCCAAGCATAGTCTCGATACGAGTCGTGGCCACTATCACCTCCTCATCTAAGGGACAGAAACAGAACAAGAAGACCTGTATTGTAACAGCAGCAAAAGTGTCTTTGTTAACATTTTTTGCTTTTCTATAAATTTACATACCAGATCCATCCACCTTGTAGGCAAAAGAGACCAAGACCCCAAACTCAATTTTCTCCTTGTAACCAGGCACAGGCAAAAGAGTCCTGCCAGTGAGCTCTTTTTTATCCACCTGAAAGCCAAAAAATACATTTAATCAAGAGGGG
Organism: Tylochromis polylepis; assembly: GCA_015107715.1. Classification (NCBI taxonomy): domain Eukaryota; kingdom Metazoa; phylum Chordata; class Actinopteri; order Cichliformes; family Cichlidae; genus Tylochromis; species Tylochromis polylepis. The sequence continues at coordinate 10,504 of VVHJ01001322.1, forward strand.
ACACAATGCCTGGCACTGCCAAAATAGCTCTGTTACCATTACAGCCTAATAACAGGGTTATCAGTGGAGCCTTTTTCAGGGTATTTATTCTGTTCATGCAGTCACACATTTATACAAAAAAGCCTAGCAAAATAAGCAAGAGCCCTTAAATGCAAAAGTGTTTCATTTTGTATTCACACGAGCAGAAACTTGCATGAATTACCACATTACACAAAGTAAAAAAATAAAAAATAAAAAAAAGGGGGATTTGATAGGAAGATACAATATCTGATCACAGTGCGTAGTGCAAAGAATCCCAGGGTCTTTTTTTCAGCTCTGCAGTTTTCAATACTTCATGCTTCAGACATAATTCCATAGGTAATCTAAAGGTTTGTGCTGATATCCAGTCCTAGTAATCAGTGGGTAACATTACCTAATGTAACATTGCTTCATCAGTGTGTTAAAAGAATGCAAATCTATCATCGAGATGTGATTCAGTTTTATGTTAATGTTCCTCATGGCTTCATTAAGACATTCATTAAGAGAACGAGCTGCAGTGCTCACGCCACATTTACCATATTTGGAAAGCACATCTAATGCCATAAAATGCATGAGCTAAGGGATATCATACCATAACATTTATACTGCATTATGATGGTTAATTTGATCATTAAGAGACGCCACATCCAATATGTGGCTATGGAATTAACATCCATACACTCAGACTAATATTAAACTGTAGCTTAGAAATGGAGCAACAGTAACAAACTTCATTTCCCGTTAATACTGCTCAGTCTGACCTCTTAAAAAAAAAAAAAAAACTCTATTAATCAGGACTTTAGAAAAGAGAACTTTTAACGCTTTCCCCCATGAAGACAACATTTGACAACCTACCCAGTACCCTAAACGATGAGTTTGACACCTCACATATCAAATGTATGCATGTATCCCTTTCCCTTTTTTTCTTGTGTTTTTAAAAACTTTGCTGTCGGGTTGTTTGGCGATGTAGTTTGACGACCAATAGGTTAGCGTTTGGGTTTTTCCAAGAGTAGCTGCATAGGTGGAGACCACCCTCACTATCTTCTGATAAACAGTCAGTCATTTTGTTCTATAAGCAAGCGTGAAATATGACAGACACTGCTCAGCTCAGGAAAGAGCCTCAAGGGTTATTCGTAGTAGGCTTTCAAGGGCTAAAGAGCCAAAAAATGTGAAATTATAGAGTGAAATGAGTGAGGGAAGGTCTGTGTGTGCACCTCCTGCAAGTAAAGCCATGCTGATGGTGTCTTTGGGCTCTGTGTGATGTATCTCGACCAGTGGTGCTGGTCCTTAACATACATCATATAATCTCATAAAGTTTGAAGCTTTGAAGTTTCCTCTTTGTCACAGTCGCAGATCGCTGGACTCACTCCTATGTGCGGTTACTAATTTGTTCTTACTAGTCTGTGCAGCCCCCCATTACTGTTCACCAGCTTGCTTTCCTCTGCTTCATCCACAACAAAGTAATTCATGGCAGCCATTTAAAACCCGGGCAGTCTGCTTTGTGCCTCCTTCTTGTTTGTTAGCTTTTAGGTGTTACATGTTGCCTGATACGCGCTTTTATGTTCTGCAGGATATTTGTTCTTGACTGTTATTTTTTTGTTCTGTAGCCTTTTTGCCTGAGTCTGAGTTGAAATACCCCAGGAGAGCGGGCCAGGTAGTAATAGTTCACTTACTAAAATGCCACACGGGGTTCAAGGAGGTCAGAGACCCCAAGATTTTCTTTTCCTTTCTTTTACTGTCCAAAACAGTCAGGCTTAGTTCTTACACTTCACTTACAAGTTGGATTGAGTTTGGACTGGGTTTGACTCTTTTAGCGTCCACCTTCCTTGCACTTCTATTTTATTTTGTGCATTTTATTTTTGCAAAACAATAAAACCTTTAACCTATACTCCATAAATCTGTTAACTCTCACTAAACCTCTTTCCACCTGGTTAGTTAATATTGGGGTCATATCACTTGTTTGGCCCAAGTGGCCTAATCTGTCTGCATTTATAAATTAGTCAGCAATTATTTGGAAATATTCAGCAATCTCTAAGAGTGACTGCAGTCAGTCCAAGTCAGACTGCAGCTGTTTGCAAAAAGGTTGCCTCCTCTCAGGCCACCTGTGCAATCAGCTTGCGATCAAATGTGGTTATGAGTGTGCAACACCCTCAACCTCTTGGCAACCATTTAGTCATCACAAGTTGAAATCTGCCAGAATGTGAAATAATTCAATACAATCTCCAGGTAGCCACCAATTTTTTTGTAGATGTGTTACATTTTTATTTGTGTGACTAAGCTATTAGCTTGTCCTGAATTAGGAGGTAGCTTTGTCAAGTTACGGATGGTTTATTTTTGTTTGAGCCAATTTAATCTAAGTTTTCTCGGCTAACTCAGGATGGTGGTGCGCGAGATGAGTATCATTGTTCATATCATTCTAAAAGTATTTTAAATATTTCATTAAACATCAATATTTGGTGTCCCTGTATTGATACAATGTTGCCATAGAAAGTATCTCAGTGTATCAATTTCCCCCCCACCCCCACTTGTCTTGTGGTGAAAATGGTCCCGAAAATGAGACGCAATGCTTGATATTTAACCGAAATGCTTAAACGCAGAGTGACTTGCCTCTATGTCAGAGATAGCAGAGTTTAGCGTACAGGACCAGTTGACCAGCCTCTTGCTCCTATAGATCACTCCCTCATCGTGCATGCGGATAAAAGCCTCTTGGACTGCATAGGAAAGTTTCTATAGGAGACCAAGTAAACAGAAAATTTTTATTTCTAACTATTATCAAACACAAAATTTCCAACACTTCAAAGATTTTAGAAAACTTACAGCGTCCATAGTAAAGCAAGCTCTGTCCCAGTCCAGGGAGGAGCCCAGTTTCTTCAGCTGGTGGTAGATTCGGTCTCCCTTCCTACAAGAGATTAAAAAAAATATTGTGGAGTTTTTCCTACTTACGATTGTTTAAATCTTCTCTTTTCTAGTACTTCTTTTACGCACTCATTCTTCCATTTCCAGACTTCCTGGATAAAGTTTTCCCTCCCCAGGTCATGACGGCTCATGCCCTTCTCTCTCATCAGCTTTTTCTCCACCACCACCTGAGTCGCAATGCCAGCGTGGTCACAGCCCGGGTTCCACAGGGTGGTCTCACCTCGCATCCTGTGCCTGCACAGACCGGATGGGAGATTAGCTCAAACATATTAACAGATTTCATCAGTTAACAAAAGAATTATAGTTTATTAAATTACCATCTGGTCAGACAATCTTGGATGGCGTTGGTGAGGGCGTGACCCAGGTGAAGTGATCCTGTCACATTAGGTGGAGGGATGCACATCATGAAGATGCCCTTAGCATTTTGCTCACTGATACTCGTCCTCTACAGAATATAGTGACAGAAAAGTTATTGGAGGCTAAAATTATAAATTACAAATAAAATTCAGCACCATTTTTATAACATCAGAGGACTCTTACCCCATACTCAGGCTTGAAGAAGCCCTGCTTCTCCCACCATGGATACCAGGCAGCCTCCACATACTGAGGACTGTAGGAGTCGGGAAGTGGACTAACAACATCTGGCACCAGAAGTAAGGAAAAGGTTGAGTAAAGCATTTGAAGCTCCATCAAGTGAAATGCTGAAAAAACTACTAATATCACAGTTTGTAAAGAAGGTGCACTTTTTCCACATACATCATCACTCAATGGAATAATAAACCTCCAATGAATGAAAAAAAGCTGACAAACCCAGAAGAACTAAATATAAAGGTCAATAAAGTACAATAATACACACATACTATACAATGAGAAGTGTGAAAATACTTGGATGTTAAGTTTTCTAGCATACATAACATAAAAGCCTGAGATAGAATCTGTTCCACTAAGAAGTGAATCTAAAGAATATTGTGGTTGTATATCTTATCTCTGTATTTTATATTACACAGTACTTACCTACTTGGTGAAAAGTCCACATGTATCTAAAATTTAAAACTGACTACAGAACAACTTTCTGTGAATGAACAGCAGAGTCTGAATGGAGTAACCACATGCCTGAGCTGTAAAGCACGATTTGGTGCTTACTGAGGCAACTTCAGGGTTAACCCTGGATTTTCTGGGTAATGACGGTGATTAACTTGGGATGGGATTGTGCATCGCCATGGTAACTTCTGCTGCAGATCCATCCTGTTACAGAGGAAGTTATGTTCAAGAGAGGGGGTCAATAGGTACAAAACTACCACCCACTGACCAATCAATTCTCCAGAAAATAGTGTTACCATTAACGTGGACCTCGTGCCCAGACAGCAGGAAGGTCTATTTTAGCCAGCTTTACTTCCTGGCTTTATAAAGCCTTTATTGACATAGTGCTTTTCCAATACTTAAAGCACTATGTCACTAGACAACTGTTGCTTTGAAGCAGAACAACATAAATAAAGCTAAACTGATTTATAGTGAGATATTTTAATATTAGGATACAGCTTAAATAATTTACAGTGCTTTTCGTATCAGACACTGCCACACTTTTAATGCTTTTAGCGCTCACTCTTTGAACTTTGCATATTTTGCAGATATTACAGTCTTTGTAAAATATGATGTTCTGCTGCCGGCAGACCTGTCGGTGTTGCCTCCACTTTCCTGCCCTACTCTCTCCTACTTTGCTCGTCAATTCCCTCTTTATAAGGTAAGCCAGGTCCAGTCATTGATGACTGCTCTGCTTCTAATTAAAGGACCTTGCTCTACCAGACCAAGCAGCTCTCCAGCATGTTCAAATCCCCACTTCCTTCTTTCTTTTCCTTCTAGGACTAGTAGGCTGTCTTTTTGCAGTTTTATTTGTTGGTTTAATTTTTTTACCTCGTTAGTTTAGGGAGGGAAGCTCTGGGTCCTACAGCGCACTGACCCTCTCTTGTCCCACTTTTTTGTTTCTTTTTTTGCCAGGCCATTTACTTTGTTTTATTTTCAGTTTAAATTTAACAGCTTGAAACTTGGGTGTGGCATCCGCTTTACAGGTTGTGGTCACTGAGAAAAGGTAACTTCACAGTGCAAGCCCCAGGGAAGCTTCCCTGGAACACAAAGTTGCGTGCAATGTGCTTACAGTACACAAATCAACTCAAGCATAGTGAACACTCACCTTTTTTTTCTCCAGCCGGGGTGGCGCTCTCATATGTAATCACTCCCAATTCCTTCTTCTCAGGTTTGGCCTTTTTCTGAGAAAAAAAAAGCAGAAGAGAAAAGAGATTAGAGACTTTGAAATAGTAATTTTTTTAGTGATGGCGTTACTATCAACTACAAATCAGATGGCTAGCGGTTTGGGGTCACCCTTTCGAATTGTCATATTTATTTTCAAATTTTTGTGTTCCAGTACGTTTGTTTTTCTTACAGGTGCGA
>VVHJ01001322.1:18805-29936 GCA_015107715.1 Tylochromis polylepis
GACGTAGCGATGCTGAATGACAGCAACATCAGGAAGAAGGAACACGAGAAGTTGGAGAAGTACAAAGGGCTTGAGAAGGTGTGGAGGGTGAAGGTAACAGTGGTCTCAGTGGTAATGCAAGCAAGCTAGGTGAGTGGCTCCAGCAGATCGCAGGAACAACATCTGAGATCTCTGTCCAGAAGAGCGCAGTCCTAGAAACAGCAAAGATACAGCACAGGATCCTTAAGCTCCCAGGCCTCTGGTAGAGGACCCGAGCTTGAAGGATAGCCCGCTGCAGGGGTGAGAGTAATTATATTTGTGTGTGTGTCTATATATATATATATAGATAGATATTCTTATAGATATAAAATCTTATATGTTTCATCATCATTTTAACTCCTGTAACAAAAAAATTACCAAATGAAGGACAATGTATTTCTCATATTATTCTGAATTAAATATTAATAACACAATATTTATCTATATAAAAATAAACAACAACTGCGACAGACTGGTGACCTGTTCAAGTATGATATGACATCAAGACCAACATAAGTGCAGTAACTGAGTAAATATACTTATATATGTCAAATTGTACTACTTGAACAAGGAAACAAGAATATTCAAATAAGAAAGTTCAAGGAAATGGTGCGTGTAATGTTGGTAACCCAGCATTCTCTTTTATTCAGATTTACAGATGTGACAGTTATTACACAAGTTGTCTTGAGTAATTACATCCAAAAGTACAGTGTGCACAGTGTTATTCACATCACAGTTGATTAAGCTCTCTAGTACAGCAGACTATTTGGGCAGCCAGCTTTCCACAGTGAATTGTAAGACGTACAGTGTAAGAAATTCAGTGAAATTTACTATTTAACTTCAAAACTAAATCCAGCAAACCATCTGTAACAACTAAGGCATTTTTCACACTTTCATATCTGGAAGAAATTTACAAACCAAAACTGAAACTTGAGGGAAAAAAAGGTTATTAAAGGTGTCATCTTGAGTCTTTTTCTTTTTCCTTTCATCCTTCATTCGACTCCTGCCCAAAGGCCTCTCTTACGCCCCCAAAGACAACATCCACCATTCCAAATATCACCCCCCCACCCAACTGGAATACATTGATCACTCCCTTCCCACTTCTCCATACCAGTCTCCCCAAACCTCCTCCTACAGCTTGTGCTTGACCTCCCATCTCTGACATCACTGTTCCCACATAACCCTCACTCTGCTCCCACAGTCGTCCTCCAAAGAACTTGGTCACTGACCAAGCATTATCCAACACATCACCAAATACCCCCACCATGTCTCCAGCCAGGGTGCCCAGACCAGTGACCCCAATGTGGCAGCTGCTCAGCAGTTCCCCAATCATAGAGGAGGTGCCATAATAAACACTACAGAAGCAGGTCTCCCCAATACCTAGCAGCATTTCTCCTGCTGTGCCTGTCCAGGAGAAGAGGTCAGAGGTCAGTAGATGGAGCAAGGTGAAGGTTTCTCCAGGCAGGGTAGAGAGAACACCGAGGTCTTCCTGGAGAACATAGGTGACCTGAATCCAGATAAGACAAGTGAGTCCATTTTACAGTGCGACTACAGGAAGTGTAAACGACAAAAAGACAGAAAGCCTCAAGGTAACACACTAAACCCAGAATTAACTCCACCTGTACACCACACCTCATTCCAGTCTACGGGAGGAGCAGACTGGAATGAGATGATTTATTATTTAACTCTGAACCTGAATATGTTAATGCATAACAAGTTAATACATAACACAAACTCTTGAGACAGTTTTTATTAAACCAAGGCTCAAATGTAGAAACAAAAAATGTCTATTTCTAATGGTTTCTAATTGGTTTTGTTTTCCGACTGAAAACATTAAACAGAACCATAAGTCATTATACTATTTAATGAATATAAAATCATAATATCTTTTTAATTGTCAAGGATTGTTTGTAACTGATGAAATTAGAGAGTTACGGGGAGCATTAGTCAATCTGTAAAAACAGCTGTCACACATGTGTTACACATGTGTCTGGAATGTGGATCTCAACAATGATGTTGTTACAAACTGGGGTGTGGAAAGGTAATCCATGAAGTCTCAGTAATGCATTATGTGAAAGTGGACCCAGTATCGCACCTTGCCCTCAATATAGACTCGACTCTATGGAAGTGTATGATAAACTCTCTTGAGTCTGAAACTCTTGATATCTGCACATCCTTTACAGAGAAGATAAGTGTCAGTATGGTGAGAGAGGCAACTCAGTTTAAATTATGTTTATATTTAAATTTTGTGTAATATATTGGGATATTTACATATTAGAGCTATTTTGTAATATATTTTGTTATTTAATATTTGTACTTTAGCTTATTTCTTACTGTTTTTACTGTTTTGGAGTACCTGTGACTGTATAATTACCGCTGGGATTAATAAAGTAATTAATAAAGTATTCTAATTCTGATTAAGTAAAACTATCTTTAAATTGTTCTTTCTTTTGCATCACCTGTCCAGGTAGTTGTGTGATTGTAGAGAACACAGGGCGCAGAGGAAATTTGAAGATGGAGAAAGTAGTGGAGAGGATGGAGACCAGAGTGCTGGTGGAGTTTGTGTACATCTCTTCAGCAGTTTCATGTTCAGCTGAGGAGTCAGAGGAGTCTGACCTGACAGCTCCTGACCGTGTCACATCACGCTGTTCATTACTGCCACTCTCAGAAGTTGCTGCATCTGCTAAAGTCTCCAGTGTGGCGTCAGCACTGTCAGCTTTCCCTGACTGAGAATTAACACCGGCTGCTCGTTCTTTAGTTATCGACGCCTCTCTGCTTTCCAGAATGTCTGTGTGCACATCTGTGTCACTTGTCTCTTCAACAGCAGCAATTGCTTCCATGTTTTCTGTATTTCCAGAAAGACCGACTCCGACTTCAACACTTTTCCCATCTCCTCCTCCGCAGCCTTCAGAGAACATTTCTGCCAATCCTAGCATGTCTTCCAGCTCCTTCACGCTCACTTGCCTCACCCCTTCCTCCGTCTCTCTGATTAACCCAACGCTGAAGCCACCCTTTCCCCGTGGGACAGCACAGCACACCGCAGACCACAGCGGCTTCGTCTGACACTCCTCGTCTCCATCCTCAGCAGCCCCGAGTCCTCCCGCTCCAGTCAGGATGTAGAGATCACCCCCTACAGTGCTGCACTGGGGAGACACGCTTGACTGCACCAGTGTTGTGACTGTTGAATCCCAGTGGTGGAAAGGGGAGTCTGTGGGCGAGACAGAATGAGATGGATCTGCACCTCCTCTGAGAAGAGCTGGTGCTGCCACTTTAATGTCTTCTTCCTGCTCTGTCTGGCAGAAAGAGAACCAAAACCAGCAGTTTAGGAAAGAGTCTATCGAACTCTTCAATCAATGCACTTTGATTTTTAAATGTTTCCATATTAGGACACAACAATAATAGAAACATCTCTAATTCCTGTTTCTGCATGTTACTGTGTGTACTGTTCAATGTTGATAACTATGAGTATGATAAAGAGCCAATCCAGCTTTTAAAATTTATATTGTTTACATTTTCTTTAAGCTCCATTTTCAGATGATTTTTTTTATGTGGAAGAAATAATCAGACCCTTTTCCTATTTAAAGAACTTTTTCTTTGGCCTGAGAGCTGTATGTTTGAAAAAAAAAAAGTTTCATAGGTGTTTTATTTTGTATTGAATACCCTTGTATTATTCAAAGGCTCTGCATTAAAAATCCAACCTAACCTCCAAATCCCCAGACACCTGTAATTCTTATTCCTATATTTCTTCTTATTTATTATTATCCCAGATTATTTCCATTGTCTGGGATAAAGTATTCCAAGTAACTGGTACAGTGCTTAACAAAGTTATTAGATCACCAACCAATATAAGGTTTATACCACAGCTGCCCTAAATTAACAGTATTGTAATTAGGAAAATATTTTTTTCTCTTTCTTAATGGTTAATCCAGTTCTAAAATATAATTATTGTTGTTATCCACAAATTTTCTAATTTACTGTTTTGCAAAAAAGCAGAAAAAATATTAAAGCGTGTTATTATTTTTGATGCCCAATTGCAGTTATTTACTTGCCTTCCTGAACAGAAAAATTTATTTTAGTGGTTGAATTTTATGTTTGATTAATTCCAGTGTTCCAGCTCAAATGTAGATATAAAAACATTCATTCAGTTTATTTGACTATTAAATAACAATATGTAATATATATATATATAATATGTAAATATGGATTCTGCACATAAATGTTCCTATGAATCATGTTTTCTATACCGATGATGATTTGACTTTTCTGTAGGAGTAGAAAAGTAACGTCCTGTTTTACAAATTCAAATTTTTTTATTTTTTTTTGGTGAAAGTAACTGTACCTATTTGAGCACTGAGCTGGTATTTAGATGTAAATACCTGACAGTTTTTTAGAGATGAAATTTGTCTAAACTTCGACTGCAAAGAGTTAATAATCATTACAGGCCCCATCTGATCATTTTCTTAAGGGGTGACCATCAAATCCAGGTAATCCAGCCTGGGTTTTCTTGTACTTATCCAGTTCAGGGTCACGGTTGGGCTAGAGCGTATCCCAGCTGTCACAGGGCAGGTGGCAGGGCACACCTTGGACAGGCCGCCAATCTATTGCAGAGCTCCACTTTGTGTGTTTTTTACTTCATTTTCTTTATTAGAAAATTAAGTGGTTACCACAACTGCCAAATAAATGACATTAGAAAAATAACTAGTTGAGTGAATGTACTTAGTTACTTTCCACCTCATTTCTTTACTTATAATTTCATCAGTCAAAATTAAGTACTTCTACTTTAAGAAATGTAATAGATGTACTCTTACCACAGGTTCTCTCCCCTCCTCTCCCGCCCTCTCAGTCCATCCCTGGCCTAGATGGAAGGCAGAGTAGACAGCTGTGTCACAGGTCGGTCTGGACAGAGTGGCAAACGCCTGCCCCCCCGGCAGCCTGTGGCAGCGTGGGCGCAGCAGTGGCCCTGCAGAGGATCCCTGAGGAGGCGTCTGTCTGTAGAAGCAGTTGCTGCAGAGGGTGAAGTCTGCCTCCGAGTTGTCCTCAGCTGGGAGAGACAGGCCTGGGCCCAGCACTGCCAGCAGGCAGACAGCCGCAGCAGCTGCACTGACAGCAGCAGGACACAGCATGATGGTGGTGAGCTTAGCAGATCCCCCCCCTCCTCTCTCTCAAACACACACACACACACAGAGTGAGAGGGAGAAGCTTATAAATTACCCAGTGATTTCCGTATATAGATGAGAAAGATAATGTGGCCAAGGTTGGCTGCTGATGGCTTGTTGTTTTCCTCACTCGCTCCTTGTTTCCTCCTCCAGTTTCTCTGCAACCATGTCTGTCCGCTGTTAATGTTAGCTGCACTCTGTGAGAGTGAGTCTGTGTTTTGCAGGCACAATCTTGCCTACTCCTTCATTTCCCTTTTCCTGACAGCCTCGCCCCCCTCTGTCAGTTCCACCCTCTATGACTCTCCCTCTGGCTGCACCTCCACTTCTTCCCTCCCTCTCACACTCTCTATGGTTACACCTTTACCTCCCATTTCTTTTAGGTACACAAGTAAAGCCCACACCTATTCAGAGCTGTCAATTACCAGTAAGTCTGCATTCCCAAATAATGGTCTCTGTGCAAGGTTATTCGATTGACAAACTCTTGTTGTTAGGTAAAGCGCTTTCCTTAAAGTGCTGACTCTCCACCAGATCAAGTATTTGCTTTGAACTGCTTCCAGATCAAGAAGAATTTCACCCCTAAGAGTCCAGATAAATGAGAGAAAGTGAACTCTAAATATAACAGGCTCTGTTCATGAACTCCTTATTAGAGCTAAATCCGGACAGCGACAGTTTCACGGGTCATTGTCTCAACCCAGAGTGCAGCGATTCTTGAAATCTGAACACACTCCCTTTCATGGCTTGCACATTTGCCCTCCTTAATATCAGAACCATGCCTGTTGAGGCATGACGCTGGCACCGAGTGCTTTTTGCAAAATCATTATGTCGCAAAAACAGAATTTTGCATGTAATACCACAGCTCTAGAGTCAACGGAAAAAAATATCTCACACTCTCTTTTAGTCATCAAGAGCTGGAGTCGTGCCACGCTCCCTTCACATTGCTTAAAAGTTATGGCCAACATGAGCCAAATGTACCCTTGGGCTTCAGTCAACAACGGTATCAGGATTCCTTTGCAGAGAGGTCAAGCAAGCAAAGACAGTCACACGCAGCAGCCGACATGGACATGAAGTTTACGCAGTATTTTAGTGTTGTAAATATTAAGAGTGAGCAAAATGCAACACAGTACAAAGAGGACTGCATACTTCAGTGTCTGTGTGTAGCTGTGGAATGAGAGTTTCAGGGTGTAAGTTTAGGGTGGGGCAATAAGCCATAACATAAGAGCAATTTAACACTTTCACTTTAAAAAAAAAATATTACAAATACATTTTGGTAAACACATAAACACTATCCGTTTAAGTAAAGCTGCTTTGATGGAATCTGTGAATAACACACACACACACACACATACATACATGAAGTTTAAATAAAAACTTTTAGTTTGCTGAAATTATTTTAATCTGACACACAGTTGGATGGGTACAAAAACTATACACACCCATTCATGAAAAATACTTTGATTTTTGACCGATTCGATGAAATAAACTTACTGTGAGTACAAATGAGAGATGTCAAAACTGTAACAAGTAAACGAAACTTAAAGCTGCAAACATTTGTGTCACAGTTGAACAGTTTTAAAAGGACTGCGGCACTTCTACAATACAAAGTCTGAGACAGCTGTTAAGCAATAAAAAACAAAAGACACACCTAGTTGTATTCACAGGTTTTTTTGGATGTTTAGACAAAAATAATCAGCAGGTAGTTTGAAGCTGCTGTACAAAGTAAAGTATCCATCCAGCTCAGTGATGCTAGATCTTTCTTAATCCTTTGTGGACTGCACTTTTGTCACAGACCAATAACCCAACATAATTTTACACAAACACACTTCTGGTGAGATTGTTTGGACAGCGCTGCTGCAGTTAAGCTTAAGTCCACACGGGGGAGCTTGACCCTCCTTTCAAAAGTGTGGACTTGTTTGTTCAATGCACAATACATTCAGCCATGTTCTATTTTTCAACCTCACACCCACATAGATTTCCCTTACTTATAAATACATCTAATCGCACACTCAGGCTCACTCATTAGGGATGTCAATGACGAGTTCAGCTTCGTCTCCCTCCCCTCTGTCTTCGTCTCCTCTGTCACTGTCTCCGTCACTCTCGCCCTCCTCCTCAGCTGCATCTCCACTAAACATCTGTCTAGGAACCCAGCTGAAGTGGCCACTGGCTGTTGGAGGAGCTGCAGGGCCTGATGGGTAATTAGCTGCCATTGAAGTAACGACCTAAGAAGATCAGAAAGAAGCAGAAGTTGTTTGGAACGACACAGCGAGGGATGGACGGAGTGTAAAAGAATGACAAGTGGGGATTGATGGTAATGTCACAGATGAACGGAGTAAATCAGGATAAAGCATGCACAGTAATGGTAAAAAGAAAGTACACCCTATTTAAAATCTAAGTTGTGGTGTATCCAGATAGAATTAAAAAAGAAAAAAAAAAATCACCTGGTCTTTAGTGGGTCTTAAAATGAGGTAAATACAACTGCAGATAAACAACAATTACATATTACAGTGTGTCATTAGGAGTGTAAGTAGCAGCCAGATGCTGCTAATCAAATGTACTTGGTTAACTGGTAATCAGCAAATGTGAGCACCTCTATGAAAGCAGACGATTTGGCAGTTTTCTAGTCTGGAGCATTCAGATGTGTGTTAACACAAGCCATCAGCAATGATCAGCAACAGGAGACAACAGGAGTTGTCTTGAATGTTGGCTTCGCAGGAGTGGGTCTGAACACACAATGCTCAGAGAAACTGCAAAAATACAAAACAACCAAACACAGCCTGTCAGCACAAACACCTCATATCAACTATCAAGTGCAGTGGTGCAGGGATAATAACTGGGCTTGTTTTGCAGCCACTGGACCCAGGCACCTTGCAGTCATTGAGTCGACTGTGAGCTCCTCTGTATACCAAAGCATTCTGGAGTCAAATGTGACCTCATCTGTTGGCTAACTCTGCAACAGAACAAAGATCCCAAGCACAGCAGCAACTCTACAACAGAATGACTGAAAAAGAGAAGAATCAAGGTGTAATGGCTCAAAGTCCAGACCTCAACCTGACTGAAATGCTGTAGTGGGACCTTAAGACAGCTGTTCATAAATGAATGCCAACAAACCTCAATGAACTGAAGACGACTGATAAAGTCACACAGAAAACAATTACTTCCAATTACTGCTGCTAAAGGTGGTTCTACAAGCTACAGAGTCACTGAGTGTACTTAGTTTTTCCACAAACTGCTTCTGCATTTTATTTTTTTAGTAAATAATAAAGACACAGTGTAATATGCCATGTGTTATTGTTTATCTCAGGTTGTATTTAGCTCAACTTAAAACCTGCTAAGACCAGATCATTTTTTAAAAATTATATCCTGATGTGTAAAACCTTACCAACTGACAGAGGGTGTACTTTCTTTTTACCACAACTGCACATGCACTTTTCAGGTATACTATCTAGTATCTACTATAACTTATAACGGATTTGGGGCTCAACAGAAGGCTCTTGAAATGTCATTGTTAAGAGTAATAAAAATGAAAAACAATACACTGTGATTGATATATATATATTTTAGATTCTTTTTACTTTGTTATAAATATGCATCTAAACTGCGATCAAAATACTGGAAACAGCCTGCCGGGCCATCAAATATAAATGGCTCATTTGTATACAGTTTGTGAGAATAAAGCGTGAAGTGTATCTGTTTGATCATAATTATTTTTATCTCTGCACATCTTGTTTCCCCTCTTCCTCTCTCACCTTCCCCGTAGTCTCTTTCTTGTTTTTTGCCGTCTTTGTTTTTCTCTCTTTCTTCATTCGTTCAGCTGGGGGAGCCAAATACTCTGGTGGGAAGGGCATCTGCCCAACACACACGCAGGCCCCAAATCATTGTCAAATGACCACACAAACATGCATGCACACAGTCAAAGGGCAGTTTATAAGACAGACACACAGAAAAACAAAGAAAACATACACAGAAGAATGAACAATACAAAGACAGTGGAGCCATTATAAATCTAAAAACAAAAAGCAAGGAACAGACTTGTGAATAAAATGATAAAACGATCAAATAATGCAAAATTTAAAAAAAAAAAAAACAGATTATGCTCTCTGATGAGAAGATGAATATGACGGCAATGTTACTGTTGTTGGTCGCAATAAGATACAAGGAGGGGGAAAGAAAAACTCACAGCATTGAGGTAGGCCCCAGAGCCCGATGACTGCAGGGAGTTCACACCAGGACGGGAAAGCAGGGAGAGATGAGGAGATGATGATGAAGGGAGGCATGCGCCGGGACTACTTTTTCGCCTGAAAAAAAGGTCATGGATTACATGATAAGAGATCTGGATGTGTTTAGTTTAACAGTTAGAAACGCAAACATTTTACTCAACTGTCCTAACAGGCTTACTTGACTTAGACATCTAAAGTAAGTACAAATAAAGCTACCCTCCCCCCTTCTGCCTTCATTGCACATCTACCCATCCATTTTCTGCTGATTATTCAGGGCCAGATCATTAGGGAAGCAGAGAAGTCAGACCTCCTTCTCCAGCTCATCTGGGGGAACAGTGTGTCCTGGGATTACCCCGGGCCTACTCCCAGTAGAACATACCTGGAACATTTTTCCAGGAGCAGTAGCAGTTCTACTCCAAGTCCCTCCTGAATGACTGCACTTCTCACCCTGTCACTAAAGGGGAGGGAAAGCCACCTTCTCCCTTAGAGACAGGGTGACAGAAACATAATGCTGAATTTTTTTTTTTTTCATCCAAAATTGTGAAAACACTGTCTTGTGCTCGCAAGTTGCAGTTAAAAAAAAAGGGAGAAAAACAATATTCAGCCACTGTAAAACAGTAAAAATATTCAGTTTATGATTTATTAGTGTTGGTTAGAGTCTCACATTAAACAAAGGAAACTCACTCCTCTAACTTGTTCCTTAACATCAGTTAATGCCTGAATATACTGACTGGCCAAAAAAAAAAAAAAGTCACCACCTGGATTTAACACCTCAAATAGGAAAGAGCCTTCCACCAGTAATTACTGTGGTGATTCACACGTTTCATATATGGAGCCTTATTTGAAAAGAGACAAATTAATGGTCTGCATTCATTCTGCATGATTTCTGAAACTACTAAAATTCGGTTGAGAACTGTTCAATACATCATTAAACCTGGAAGTGGTGATGATTGAATGACTGCAGATCACTTTAATATTTGGTGAAATCAAATCATACAATATGGCTATGTTTAATACTGAAAGACAGGGTATTTCCACACATGGCCTTAAGAAAACTACTTATCATTTAATTGGGGAAAAAGGCTTCAGTTTAGTAGGGATCATAAAGATTGGAATGTTGGGCAGTAGAAAAAGATCATGTGGTCATATGAGCCCAGATTTATCCGCCTTCAAATTGATGGGAGCATCAGAGTAAGAAGAGAAGTGGATGAAGTGATGGAGCTAACATGCTTAGTGACTACTGTATAAGCCTGTGCGGTCAGTGTTATGATCTGTGGTTGCTTCAGCTGGTCTTGGGTAGGTTCAGTAGTGTTATTTGTCCAAAAATGAGATCAGCTAACTACTGGAATACACTGAATGACCAGGATTTTTCCATCACTGCATTTTTTTTCTTCCCTGAATATGCACTGGCATATTCCAAGATGACAACGCCAGAATTCATTGGGCTCAAACTATAAAATGAGTGGTTCGGGAAGCATGCAACTAGTACAATGAAACTAGTACTATGAATACGTATAAAACGTGCATACACAGGTTACTTTGCATTGCACAAGACGTCTGTGAAAGGTGTCATTACAGGTTAAATAATTAGAAGACATAGTATACATTTTCACTGCTATGCAGACGACACCCAGCTCTATCTGTCCATGAAGCCAGATAACACACACCATTTAGTTAAACTGCAGGAATGTCTTAAAGACATAAAGACCTGGATGGCCGCTAACTTTCTGCTTCTTAATTCAG
>VVHJ01001324.1:3058-14813 GCA_015107715.1 Tylochromis polylepis
GTCCAGTCTGACTGTAATAACTTAAAATAAAAAAAAAATTAAAAATCGAATAAGTGACAATCAAGTGGACCAGTATAGCAAAAGTCGTAATCTGTTGGGCATTTTTCTTGGCCTTCAGACAATCATTCTAATTGCTATAGTGCCGGACAGGCAAAAAGAAAAAAAAAAAAGGCAAGATGGATCCAAAGCTGTGTCACTATTTTGAGCGCTGTGTGATTTACTGCATCAGTGTCTAGTGTGTTTTATTTGTTTGTTGTGGAGCTGTTGTGTGGCTTCATATTACTGTGCACTGTTGAGCCTCTGGGTTTATTGTGTTTGTATGTCGTTGTGTGTGTACGCAGAAAGGAGCGGTTACCACACTTGAGCTGAGCAGCACCACTGAATTGTCAGAACCACACTTTTTGAAAACATGTCTACATCTATGCTTCATGTTCAGATGTTATTAAAATGATTTGCTTCCATCTGCGGTGAAACTGCTCCTTAAGTGAAATCAGGTGATTTGCAGATTCTTGGCAAACTGAGGCATGCAGCTATCTTTCTAAGTGTTCCACCGCAAACAGCTATACAATTCAAATTCTACTTTCATGCATCTGTACTGACAATCTTCTTATATATATATATATATATATATATATATATATATATATGCGCATGAAATATAACTCCGCTTTTCAATTTTAAGAGCTTTGCTCTTCAGAGTCTTGCTTCTACATTAAGTGTAGTCGCTTTGTTGTTGGTGCTGTTTCAAAGCAAAAGCTGCCATGTGTCCAGCAGAGTGCAGCAGAGAGGAGAGGATCACAAATGGATGAACAGGTGGTCTCTGACTATGGATGGATTATCATCATGTCTGCATGCTGATCCAGTGGAGGAGAGATAGCAGAGTGTTTAATCGGAGCAAGTCTCAGGCAGTTCTCACAACAGATATTCAACACATCAGCCTGCTGAGGCGAGGATGTGTTGTAGTCTGATGGTAACAACCTTTCAAATAGTAGTCTGCACTGCATGTGTTTGTAGGTTCATGACAATGTTGATATTTTTGATGAAGAATTTTCAGTTCGGTTATCTAAGAGTGGGGCAAGCAGCCGTCAGGGCAATCACTGCCAACAGAGAACTACTCTTTGTTAAAAAATGAGAACTGCTCATCTTAGTCACCTAAATCATCAGCACAGCACTTTGTTGGCTCCCGAGCAACATACCTGCCATGTTTGAAACATTGCTGATGAAAGGATTTACAAAATAGACAAAGAGCAAATGGAAGGATGTTCTCAAATTGTTACTAAGGGGAGCTCTGTTTAATGCCCTTTATTTGAATTTAAAAAGGTCACAGAATAAGAAAATAATTTAAATCAGTACAAATCAGGCTTTGACCATTTTTCCTTGTTCATTTTAAATTTGGATATGTAAATCACACAGTGATGTCCCCATATGATTGTGTACCAGAATAAGGATACACTGGCACAAGGGACATGTGCCATTAAAATGACACTGGATCACTTAATGATTTGTTACTCGTACCCCTCTGTGCTCATTTTGATATTGCAATGACCAGGTTGGTAGCTATTGTTGTGCAACCACAGAGGTAATTGAGTGGAAGAGTCGGGTGGTAATTAAAGAGCACATGCTCAGTTAGACACCACATAGCACAGATGTCAATAGATGAGGGAGGGAGAGCAGAAGCTTGTTCAGCACCACTTTGTTCACACAGAGGAAATGTAATTTATTACCCAGTCAGGGAGTAGAATCCCACCTTCAGCACAGCAGAGGTACTAGAGCCAAAAACAAGATCAGCTGCTTTAGATCGGAGCAAATATACGGTTAACAGGTACAATTAGGTTAGCAGATGCTATAGAGGTATATAGGACTGGGCAAGGTTCCAAACATAGGCTATGCAGTGCTAAACTGATGTGGATCCACAACGTCACAGGTCCTGTTCAGCCCAAACACATGTCCTGTCACGGTACTGGGTCTGGTGACCCACTGTTTGTGTTTTTGATTTAATATTCTTTGATTATTGTTGTTCATGGTTTTGGTTAATCTTTATTTCTTAAGTTCTCAGTGATCTTAGTTTTCCCTCCCATGGTGTTTCTCTTAGCCTGTGTTTAGTCTCTATTCCCGTATCCCACGTTTCATGTCTCTATGTTCCCTATGTCTCCCCAGTCACTGTGTTAAGCTTGCATGTCTTGAGTCTGAGTTTCGGTCTGTGTGTTTCCTGTTTTATTTTGATAGTTTCTTGTCCTGTGTTCAGTGTGATTACTCCCAGCTGTGCTCTCCTCCTGTATCTCATTCCCTCGTTACTCCCTTGTGTGTATAAGCCTCTGCCCATTTTCGAGTCATCATTGCTGTGTTATCGCCGTGCTACTCATAATTCCTAGCTCCTTGTTTTCTAGTTTGTTCATTTTGAGTTCCTTGCTTCCAAATTTCCAGTTTGTTTTGTGTTTTCCCTGTTTGTGATGATAGAGTTTTCGTCACAGCCAATAAAGCTGCCTTTTTCAGTTCAACCGTTTGTCCTGCGTTTGGGTCCTCATCCTGTCTGCCATGACAGGTCCAACTTAACTAGAACAAATCATTTTTGCTTTTCTTATGTTTATGATTTAAAATGTTTCTCGCTGATTTTCTTATTCACGTCTCCCCTGAACATTCTGTGAAGGAGTTAAAACTGTTGATACACTGATTTGGGGTACAGTTACCACGACTACATATTACTTGTCTCTTTTAGGAGCATGGTGGGACATGCTGAATGTTGTACTGATTGTAAATCCCTCTGAGGCAAATTTGGTATGTGTGACGTTGAGCTGGATATTCAAGATTTCATTTGCTCATATAATTAATCATTTTTAGCTGTTTGTGAAGGACACACTATTTCCTAATGATCCTTGTCATCCTCTCTTTAAAGTTAAAATAAACAAGTAATTATTTTTACAATTTAAGAACAAACCTTTTAAAACTATCCCTTCTGGGTGCGATTAGAAAGTTAATAATCAAACACTGCAAGATTTTTTTTAAATGGCTGTTCTATGCCACTAGACGATGATTTATTTTTTTTTAATCATTCATAATGAGTCTTTTATTGGTGGATACAAAGATAAAGATGTATTGTCTGTGAAGGTTCTCAGTCATCCAGGTCATCGTAGTCTAAGGAGCTTGGAAAGAAAAGCTTTTGGACTTCTTATCACACGAGCCAAGGTGTGAAAATGGGTGTGGATCACAATCAGCCAAGGTTTCGTGTGAAATTATTAAATTAAATTAAATTAAAACATTTCTTGTGAATTACTCTTTGACTTCCACGACCCTCTGGAAGGCAAACTTGGAGTAACATAACTTCCTTAGGGATTATAAAAGGATTCTGATTCTGAGTAATCAGGACCCTACAACACTGGGTGAAAAATACGTTCCCTCTAAGCCAGAAGGGAAAAAGAGGGAGCACACACATGTAAAGAAAGCACTTAAAACATGTGGTTATCCTAACTGGGCTTTCATCAAATCAGCAAAGATGCACAGAAAAGAAGATCAGACACCAACTAGGGAGGATCAGAAGGACAAACAGAACAACACTGTCATCCCCATGTAGCCGGTTTATCAGAAAAACTCAGGAGAGTCTTCTCCAAGCACGACATCCCAGTATACTTCAGACCCAGCCACACACTCAGACACAAACTGGTTCATCCCAAAGACAAAACTCCTAAACACAAACTTAAGAACATAGTGTATGCTGTACAGTGCAGCGAGGAATGCTCAGACCTCTACATTGGAGAGACCAAACAGCCTCTTCATAAACGCATGGCACAGCATAGAAGAGCCACCTCGAATAGACAAGACTCAGCTGTCCATCTGCATATAAAGGTCAAAGGTCACTCTTTGAGGATGCCAATGTTCACATTTTGGACAGAGAAGACAGATGGTTTGAATGAGGAGTGAAAGAAGCCATCTATGTCCACTGTGAACGACCATCTTTGAACAGAGGAGGTGGTTTACGACACCAACTGTCTGCTATCTATAATCCAGTTTGGAGATCCCTTCCCAGATGCCTTAACGCCCACTCACATCCTGGGCCATTTGACCTCAGGAAATCGCATGATAGGGTGGGGCTAGGTTTCACAATGGGTTCACCCGAACCCTTGGCTGATTGTGACCCACACCCGTTTTCACACCTTGGCTCATGTGATTAGATAGAGGATCAATATGGGGTCCACGACCCTCTTAGGGACTCTTCACCAATTGCTCTTAGAAGTGAAGAAGCTGCTTGGATGAAACGTCTTAAAGAAGTCCAGATGCTTTTCTTTCCAAGCTCCTTAGACAAAGATGTATTCTTGTTTAGTCATATGTAATGGAAAAGTACTACTTGAATTAACTGTGCATTAATATTACATTTGCATTTTAAGATTTCATCTTCTTCTGTTATTCTTTACAATTGCTTTTCAAAAGGAAACGGTCACTTTTTATGATAGAATCACATCGCTCCTCTTGCTCAACACACACTGCACACAGCAAACTACAGATACTGCTTATGCCTGATTTCCTTCATTTTTGCCACAAAAATGAAATGTTTGGTGTAACTGATGATACACAGAAGGCAGGGATGGTTTGGATGCTGGATGGCAGTTCTATGGGATCCTCTCTGGGGAGCTGCTGTGCTTCATGCTGATGCTTCACCTCAGCAGACAGTCTGGCTTAGCACCTGCTCCTGCGTGGAAGGGGGTTGGAGGATGTAAGTGAAGGAGGAGGGGGTTGCAATGGTGGCCTTTTGTAAAGTGATGGGGGAAGGAGCATGTGTATGAATGCGAGAAAAGATCTAATTGTAAAGAGTGCCGATGTAAGGAGCAGTGTGTTGAAAAGACCACTTCTCAGACAAAAGCACATGAGGTGGCTTAGATATGGCAATTATAACCATGTTGCTGTGTCTATGGATGCGTGTCTCACAGCTTACTTGGTATGCTTTTCCTTTGTGCCGACTCAGGCAGTATGTTTATCCTTTTACTGAAATACATTTTAAAAGGGATGTTTAATTTTAAGAACTTTCAGAAGAAAGAGGTGCCTGTAAGCTGGTACTACAAATAAATCTGAACTGAACTAAAATGAAGTGAAATGACCTTTTACGACTTATAGAATGTGGCAGGGGTGTGGTCTCTGGCTCCGCTGCAGTGGGCCAGGTGGACGGAATTACGCTGATGAACTCTCTCCCTTTTTTAGTGATCCTGGGGACTGGCGGAGGGAGGTGTGCGTGTGAGGGGACAGCTGCAAGCTGCCCTGGGCAACATACGGTGCCAAACAGGAAGCTCGGTGGTCGAGTTTCTGCGGAGGAAGCATCGTGTATGTGCAAAATCTGTACAATAGAGACAATTTAACTGTCATCGAATGCTGTGTGGGTCCGTGGTGTTCACATAGAACAATCATCAAGAAATATAATAATATCACAAATTTAAGCTTAAAATGTCCTGTTTGTAAAAACACATGTGTAAACTGGATCTGTTCCACAAACACTCTCTACATACCAAAAATATCATATTCCTTTGAAAGCATTGTTCATTTACTTACAGTTTTGTTCCTAGCACTTTTCTTTATAAAGAGAAATATTTGAAGGACTTTGGAAAAGTTAAAGCATTCCTCCAAATGTAAAATAAAGTGCTAATACACCACCGTTTTCTCACTTTAATACACTGAGGAGTTTTTACATGATCTAGTCTGACTGATGGTTATTGGTAACTGCTGCTATTTAGCAAAAGTTATAAATGCTTGCTGTAGTTGCTTTCATTCATTTAGAGCCGTACATACACATGTGTCTGAGGTATCTGGTTCCTGGCTTCATGTTTTCACCTGCATCCAAGCATCATGCAGTGGATCAATAATTCTGGCTTAGGGGGAAAGTGTGAATAAGCATGTTTGCGATCTCCCCTCAGAAGATCTAAAAACTCCTGAGTGTAATTGTCATCCACTATCTCCTCTAGCTGCAATATAATGGTTGATCGAATCACAGAATCTTGTTTCACATGAGATTGTGTGATTGTAGGCCTATTACAGTCTGTTATATAACAGAGAGTGTCCAGATACATGTGGGGTTGCATGTGAGGTCCTATCTGCATGCCACATGAGCTGTCGAATGTAGGTTGCTTTCAAATTTCATCAGAAAGACAAAATCAACCTTGTAAATAATTTCAGGTCACTTCTAGTTGCACAGCTCTTCTTTTACTGCTACTGTTTCCAGTGGTTCACTGATGATGGATGCACTGATTTCATGGCGGGGACCCTTGGTTACTGATGGTGGAGCTCTGCCAGGAGCAGCAGCTTCCTGAGTTCTGATTGGAGAACGCTGCTGTCTGCACTGCTAGCATTGGCTACTTGTACATATACACTGGTCTCATTACATTTAAAACTCCACCCTCCTGTACAAGTAAGGGGGTGGCAAAGGGTGATGCATGGACTGTACTATCCCTCTTTGTTGTCTTACAGGCTGGCTTTCTCTTGAGCTACTTTCTTCTTTCTAAACTTCAGTGGCGTTGTTTTTTGATTTACTTGGATGTAGCTCGGGAGGTCGAGCAGGTCACTTACTAATCACAAGCTTGGTGGTTCAATCCCTGGCAGTCCAGTCTGCATACCAAATATCCTTGGGCAAGATACTCATACCAAGTTACTCTCTGAGGCATCCATCAGAATATGAACGTGTGCTTAAGATAGAAAGCACTTCTGTAGAAGAAAGTGCTTGTATGAATGGCTGAATGTTGAATAAGGTGCTTGGAGTGCTCAGGTAGAGTAGAAAAGTGCTATATAAGAATTCATTTACTTTGACACCCAGAAAATATACCAGTTCCTAGAACTGACTAAATATATTAAGGCTGCTGAATACTGCTTTATGTTGACAAGGTAGGGTAGGGTCTACCTTACAACATAAAGCGCCTTGAGGCGACTGTTGTTGTGATTGGGCGCTGACATAAGAATGAAGCGGTTCACTTGGTGGTTACATGCACTCCTAGCCTGCACAAATCGCTGTCTGTCAGACAATGCTCAGGGCAAAGTGCAGTTTTTCGTCTGGTACCCAAACACTTTGTTAAAGCCGCTTGATAACGCTGATGAATGACCGCTTTCTCTAACTGATGCCTGTGAGGAATAGTACACGCTGACACTGCTTTCAAACAGGACCTGTTTTTTCGGCGGATGGTCTGAAGTGAGCGGGTAAGTGATCCTCGGCATCACACGAGCTGCTCACACACACATTCAGCGCCATTTGCAGACAGGTACACCTACCGCCCCTTTTATTGTCCCCACGCTCAGCGCTGGGCTTTAGTGTTGACTGAGTCACCGCAGGAAAATGCAGAAATAGGACAGAAAAACGGTGTTAGTAGAGTTTGGATGGTTTCTGCATTTCAGAAGGTCGTGTCTGATGATAAAGCGATGATGTAACAGAATGAGCGGATGCACTACTTCTTTATCTGTGACCACCGCAATCCCCACATTCGCGTTACACAACCAGCACACCGAGTCTAAGAAATGCTTCCGTTTTTGTTCATGCTTTCATACATTATGAGCATGACCAGCACCGCGCTCTGGTAGCCAGGCCTACTGCGCTCATAGCAGAGCGCATCATCATTATGAAGACTTGTGACTGTGCGAGGACTGGACTCTTTAATTATTGTCCTGTTAAACGGAGAAAAGTTCTTCACTTCACTTCAGTTCAAGCGCTGCAGAAGAAAGCAATGAGGTGTGGATGCTCTCTGTGCCTTTATTCCACTGCTGTCTGCTACGTGCACGAAGCGCTGCAAGATTTATTATTATCACAGCACAACAGACGTCTCACTGCTACTTCGCATTCATTCATTTGTTCCACGTCAAATACTAAAACAAAGCATTTTTCAGCATGCAAACGACAGAATAAACACTATACAGATCTGCAGACTGTTTTTGAAGTTATGATTTTATAGTATCTCTCTGCAGTTTTGATACCTTATATAGGCCTTAAAACATTTCACTATCAAAGAAGCAAAGTGTTGCTGTTGAGTGTAGGACTTACACTCATCGGCAGCTTAATGGGTACACCTGTTCAACTGCTCATTATCACAAATATCTAATGAACCAATAACATGGCAGCTGCTCAATGCATAGACATGTCAAAAGTTCAAACTGAGCATCAGTATAGGGGAGAAAGGTGATTTAAATGATTTTGGCTTTTGGTGCCAACAATAACTCAAATAACATGCACAAAACTTCAAAGTTTGAGGCAGATGGGTTACAGCAGCAGAAGCATGCACAAGGTGTTGATCTCGTTGGCTAAGAACGGGGAACTGAGCTCACCAAAACTGGACAACAGAAGACTAGAAACATATTTCATGGTGTGACCAGTCAAACTGCTGGAAGAGAAAACATTCAGAGTGTTAAGAGTTATGCTACTTTTTTACCCATTCCATTTTGAAGCATGTGTGAAAAGTATAATTGTTGTTTACTCAAAAATAATTAGTTAATCAGTGTTTGTTTGATTATGTTTCTACATCAGTTGCACCAAAGAAATCACTTGAAAGTAGTTAGCACTGCAGTGTTTAAAGTCACCTCAGGTATTATTATTATTATTATTATTATTTGTTTGTTTGTTTGTTTGTTGTTGTTTGGTGGTTTTTGTTTTTTTTTGGGGGGGGGGGCATTGGACCAGACAGGAAAGCAAAGAGCGTGTCTTATTTTCATTGTTATCAAATGTGAAATGTTTCCAAGTGTCTGCTCTTCTCTTCCTCCCGAGACATTTTGTCTTGTTTTCATGAGAAACAGATCAAATGTGTGCACCTAACCTTAGGAAACGAAGGACATTCTCCTTTTGACTGGCTCACTTTCAAACTCGCCCGCCTTTCTATGCACCCAATCACTTTTGATGGGATCTTGCCTCTCTAGAATGTTTGTCATGTTATTCGTTAATGAAAGTGTTGCTACATAATAGTTTTTTTCCCCCCTCAATCATTAGTTTTTATTTAGTTATTGTCTTGTTTTCATCAGAAAGAAAGGTCATTGACAAAAACTATGATAAAAATGATCTGTGAGGCCTAGCTAGCAGTGTGACCCCATACTGCCCTCTTATCACACAGATGCTATGTAGGGATTCACATGTTTTTGTGTTTCAGGACTTGTTTTTCCTTCACTGGATAAAGATGAATCCTTGCCACAGATTCATCTGGGTCAGGTTGAATTCCATGTTTTTTTTTCTCTCTCCCTGGAACATGGTGGCGCTATGTAGATCATGAGTGTGTGAGGAGGGAGGGTCATCCAGTAGTTACTGATTAACATCAGCATCCTCTATGCTCCACATCTGCACACGGCAGCCTTTAATCCCACACAGGCCCAGATTATTTTAAAGCCGCTTGTAGCGCTTAAGCACAATTTTAGCACTCTGACACAGGCTACCATGCACTCAGAAATACAGATACACTTAAGTACGTTTTATTCTTTGCTGAAAATTTTTCGACTTAACCTGTGAACAAGGCCTTCCTTTCAGTTTTAAACTGCTTGGTCTGTCTTGTGTAGTGCCATATCATTTCATGTCACATCATTGCCCTAATTTGAACCTAGAAATCCAATTCATGATATGGCTGTATCATTGCGATTGTCAGTACTTGCCCAAAACACACGCTACATGCCTTAAAATCTGTGAACATATAATCTTTTTACGGTATATCAGTACTTTCAGACAAGATAAAGGATGAAACGGTGCCAGAGATACCATTATATAGTTTGACTTTGCACTATATAAAGCATTTCTACCAACAAGCTGTGCCACTTTTTTGGATCTGTTATCTCACTACACTCTCTGACTCATTTAACCCCTCCTCCACTTGCCCGTCTGGCCCTCAGAGTTCTTTTCCAGCACGGAGGAAGATGCCGCTCTTTTCCTCCAATAAATATTACCTTGAAGCCTTAATGTAAATAAAAAAACCAGGCACTTAATGTGACAATTACATATTATCTTACAAATGACAGAGTTTGCTGATTCATGGAAACAGCACATTATGAAGTTGTGCTCTTAAGACAAAAACAGTCCATCACATAGTAGTACTCTACAGCACACCGACTGCTGGCAGTGATGAGCATTACCAACAGACTACCAGTGACACAGAGGCTAAGCGGGTTATTGTGACTGACACAATGTAAATAATACCGTGACTGCTACTCCGCACCTCAAACAGAGAAGACACAGCGTCCCTTCAGGAATCAAAACAGCTGACCTGCTGAAACCATTTAAACATTATAATGCGCTAACTAGGCCTTCTGAAAATTGTTAATATAAAAAGTAAATGTTCATGCCTTAATACATTTTTCCATTATATTTCAACAGCAGTCAGTCTTCATAAAAGCACTTGTGATTTCTCATATGTTGCCTTTTTAGAATGCCAAAATATGTCTCATGCGTTGTCACATGTCACAAATTTTTCAGTCAGCTTAAAAATGCAGATGTAACACAGGTCCATACTGCTCAGCACTTGGGTTGATGTGTTGATCCATTAGCCTAAACTGTCCCAGAAAGACTTAGGGTTATTTGTGTTATACGTAACTTTACCCCTGTAGTGCTATCTTCATGTCAGCATGTGGTGACTTATTTTAAGTTCAAGGAAGGCAAAAACAAAACATTGTAGTGCATTTTATGCAATGTGAGAATGCTTAAGTTAAGTTTTCTAGCTTAAGAAAATGCATAATGCTGAATGATGGAAAAAAAATGTAGCTAAAAGTTCTGTGCATGAAACGGTTGGAGTTATTTTGATCCTTGCTAACATAATACGACAGTGCAGTTTAAAAATGATTTTGTTTTAAGGTCACAACAAATTGTGGATTATTCATTTACACTATGCCCGACTCTGCTTGGATCAGCTGGTTGTTGTTTGTGCCGTTCCAAACGTGTTCCCAACCGTCCTGTTGCCGACAGGAAAGTTACAGCGTGCTCTCTGGTACACAAACTATGCAACATCAACACGTGGAGAATGATGTTGCTCCCATCTCTTTTTTATTTTCATTTATAGTGTCAATAGATACTCAGTGATTCAATATTATTCTAGTTAGTTGATGGCTTGGGTGTTTTTGTCCCCACTGTCGGAGATTATGTGAGCTTCACAAAACTTGTAAACTAAGGACAAAAATCTGTGTGTGGTCTGTGGTATGCCTGAAGCATAAACTGTACAGTCGTGGCCAAATATTAGTTTTCACGAAGTTTGCTACAAAACTGCTTTTAGATCTTTATGTCAGTTGTTTCTGTGATGTACTGAAATACAATAACAAGCACTTCATACGTTTCAAAGGCTTTTATTGATAATTATCAATGATATGACATGAAATTTATGCAAAGAGTCAGTGTTTGCAGTGTTGGCCCTTCTTTTTCAGGACCTCTGCAATTCGACTGGGCATGCCCTCAATCAACTTCTGGGCCAAATCCTGACTGATAGCAACCCATTCTGTCATAATCACTTCTTGGAGTTTGTCAGAATTAGTGGGTTTTTGTTTGTCCACCCGCCTCTTGAGGATTGACCACAAGTTCTCAATGGGATTAAGATCTGGGGAGTTTCCAGGCCATGGACCCAAAATGTCAACGTTTTGTTCCCCGAGCCACTTGGTTATCACCTTTGCCTTATGGCACGGTGCTCCATCGTGCTGGAAAATGCATTGTTCTTCACCAAACTGTTGTTGGATTGTTGGAAGAAGTTGCTGTTGGAGGGTGTTTTGGTACCATTCTTTATTCATGGCTGTGTTTTTGGGCAAAATTGTGAGTGAGCCCACTCCCTTGGACGAGAAGCAACCCCAC
>VVHJ01001325.1:8795-21715 GCA_015107715.1 Tylochromis polylepis
ACTAGCCGCTAATCCCCTCCCGCCCGGTTTAAGCACTTTAAATGGCCGGACCTACCTTGGAAACTCTCCCAGAGTCAAACAGGCATTATTATATTGTCGCCTTCCATGGCTGGTACCTCTACGAGTTGTTTCTCGACTCACCGAAGACACTAGACACGAACTAGCGGGGCAAGGGAGCAACAAAGTCGGACAGTGAGGAGGAGGAGGAGGGAGGGAACGAGACCGGAGAGTCGGCTGCCGCGCTGTTGGAGGCGGCGGATGTCAATCACCTGGCTGAGTGGGCGAGCCCTAACTGTAAAGAGATTATGGAGGCTGAGCTATAGGTCTGAGGTCTAATGAGGAATGTGGGGTGGAAAAACAGAGCGAGGTCTCCAGCAGCAGGGTTATGAAAGTTTGAATGTCCTGTTTTTAATGTATGCGTCTTTATTTCAAAGGTGTCTTTAATATACAAAAAAGGAAAATAATCAAAATTCAACTTATATCAGTTGTAACTTATAAAAAAATGTACTTATAAAAGCCGCCTCTTTTAATTTATAATGAAATGTATTTATATAAATTTTTTTCCATGGTTTACTTGTTTATTTTTTTATGCACATACCATAAAATAGGTATAGGTATTCAGAATAGGTATTACAATATAAACAATATAAGCACAACACTTTTTAATGGCAGTTTTAATGGCAAAGTAATGCTGCAGACAGGCAGGTTTTGATTACAGATTTCACCAAACTGAGAAAAGACTTTCACTGGATATATTAATTTTATTTAAGGTGATTTATTTTTAATACATAATATTGTTTCGTTAGTTCTATTTTTATTTTATTTTATTTATCTAAATGTTTTGTTTAGACATGAATAAGCTCTCATGTGTCAAAGTAGCTGAAGTTACTTAGCAAAGCCCTCAGAACCTTCACGTGTGGATATCAATGGAAGCAAAACAGCCGTTTGCAGGTTTCCAGCTAAAACGTTGACCATGTCTCATAAAGTACACTACTGATTTACTTACTTCTTTTTATATTTGGCTTACCTGTTTGTTGATGAGTGAATAACACATTAAACCAATTAATGGTTCCAGTGCTCTGGGCTTCAGCAGCAATAAATTACATGACAGTAACAGCTAATTGTTGGAAGCAACTCCCTTTTAGCCTCCCCCATGAATGTAGATGGAGGTGGAAAATCACATATTTTGGTCTAATGCAGTATGTTACAAAACCACTGCTTGTCACAGGGACAGATTTACCACATGATAAAACACCTTTCTGAAATAACACATTCTAGTGCAAAGTCTGTTTTACACTCTTTTTTCCTGTAAACATACTTTGACCTCTCACCTAGATCTCATCCACTGGAAAAACAGGCACTTGTGCAGCTTCTCATTCAGTTTTATGATTAACAGTCAAGAACAATTAGAGTGCAAACTGTGGCAGTTGGATTCCAGTCCGCTCATCATGCATACAAGGGTGACATCAATTATTCCATTGAAAAGGGGATTTCCAATTTCCAAAAGCTCAGCCAGCCCCCCTTACTGACCCTGACCTTTTTAGCTGCAGCTTGGAAGAGTTACATTTTAACATCTCATTAGGAGCAGAAGAGCAGTGATTGCCAAGCAGGCCTAAAAGAGATATGGCAGAGTCTGGTTGTCCATCTTAATTTATCAGCTTATCTAGTGTTTATATATCTGCAATGAGAATTTTTTTTTCCTGCTTAATTTTTGTCCTGGAACACTTGTGGAGTGAATTCCCCATCAGTACAAGCTTTATAAAAATACAGCTTTCCTGAACATGAGCATTCACTGTTTGTTTGTTTGTTTGTTTAAATTGTGACCTGTGGTGGTGAGTGGTGTTAATTTAAATCTTTCATACTTTTGAAAGAGCAGTTTGTGGCATTATTGGAGTGTATTACTTTTGCTTTCTGATGACCTATCCATCTGTGTGGTTTGTATTTTCCAGTCTATTATCTTGCCTGGCATCTGTCTTACTACTGCTGGACGAAGTGTACCTGTCACTCTGTTCCCATCTGCCTTATCTTTTGTCTCATTGGTTTGTATGTGTCCGTCCTTCATCTGGGTCCTTTTTCCGTAGCTCATTTAGCCATCTGTTGTGATGCTTCTGTATTTTCATGCATCTGAAAACTAGGCTTTAAGTTAGCAATTAAATATCTGTTTCTATGACAAACATAGTCAAATTTAGATTGAAATTATAATAGTGTCCTCTCTATAATTTCGTTATAGTAATGCACCTTGTAGTACAAACTCTAAAGTAAATGTAGACTTTAAGTCTATTATGTAGGCTATTATTGGTTGATGACAACCAATAATCTATGTTCAATTTCTCAAACTCAAATTCTTATATATAGTTTAATTTAAGCACTCAGGACTCATAATGTGAAAGAGCACTAGAGCATCTAGATGAAGTGAATGTTAAAGAAAGCAAACTTTACCTTATTTCTCTATAGTTATAAAAAAAAAAAAGTCAACCACTTGTTGCATTATGTTC
This sequence comes from Tylochromis polylepis, assembly GCA_015107715.1. Classification (NCBI taxonomy): domain Eukaryota; kingdom Metazoa; phylum Chordata; class Actinopteri; order Cichliformes; family Cichlidae; genus Tylochromis; species Tylochromis polylepis. The sequence continues at coordinate 11,291 of VVHJ01001325.1, forward strand.
TGTGGTATTGCTTCCCTCTGCTGGGCCTTTTAACTCATTACAGACTTCGTCATCAAGTTTAAAATCAGTCATATAGACTGTGTGCATCATCTACATTCTGTATACCACTTTACTCGCTCCCTCAAAGCTTAAGAACTGTGGACTCAGTCGTTGATTTTAACAAACAACTCAAAACTCACCTTTTTAAAATTGCTTTTGGTTAATTTTTGCCTGTTTTATGTTGTCTGTTTTATGACTTGTTATCCTATGTGCAGCACTTTGTGATTCTGTTTAGAAAGGTGCTATATAAATAAAACTTTACTTACTTTACTTAACACAAATACTCAAGTAAGCCAGTGCAAATCCACCAGTGCTGGCCTGCTTGCTGTCTCTAAGTCTACATTAAACTTCAGTTCATATGCAGTCAGTTATTAGACTTTTGCAACACATATATCTGCAACCAAGTCTTTACCTCCTTGTGTTTTTCAGCTTTACCACCAGTGCGTTCAGTGGCACAGCTGTAACTTGTGCACACCACCACCAAAAGTAATTGCAGTCTTTCTCTGATAAACAGCAATGTCTGTACCAAGATTTATGTCAGTACACCCTATGCTTTTAATAGGCATTTTAACCTGGTGGTGGTGCTAAAAGAAAAGCCAGACAATCCCTTAGCACAGATGCAACATACCGTAGGGGCTCCACATACACCCTTCCCACTATTCCTCCAGCATCCAGCTGTAGGCTCCAAGGGCATATTTACTCATCACTGTCAGAGTGATGAGCTCAGAGCTGTAATTATTCAGTTGTTGCAATAATAATAATTTGACAGTTCAATGTCGCTTGAAAAACACTCCAAACAACTGGTTCAAAACAGTTTTTTTCATCTAAGTAACATTTCTAAACTCGGACTACTGGTGTCAAAGGCAGAACTTGAGATGATTATTCATGCTTTTATTTCTTCTTGTTTGGATTATTGTAATGGTCTTTTTACTTGTTTCAACAAATCAGCTTTGGATCACCGTCAGGCTGTACAGAATGCTGCAGCAAGACTTTTAACTGGCACTAACAAGAGGTCACATGTTACTCCAGTTTTGGCTTATCTTCACTGGTTGCCAGTAAATTTTAGGTTTCATTTAAAAAAATTTTGTTTTAACTTTTAGAGCTCTACATGGTGAAGCTCCCCAGTACATCTCTGACCTGTTGAAACCTAACGCTTCTTCCTGAGCACTTGGGTCTTCAGGTCAGAAGTTACTGTTGGCCCCACATACTGGGTTTAAAACATGTGGGGATCGGGCTTTTCAGGCACTGGCACCAAGGCCGTGGAATTCTCCTCTGTTGTCTTTACGCTGTGTAGACTCCATTTTCTCTTTTAAAAAGCAGCTGAAGGCATTTCTATACAAACAAGCTTTTAATTAATCTTTTCACTGTTTTATATTATTATTTTATGTATATTTCTGGTTTTATTGTGAAGCACTTTGTGTGATGAAAAGTGCTATATAAATAAATTTTACTTACTTACTATAAATCATTTAAAGTTGTGAGTTGTTTAAATGAACCATCTTAAATAGTTGTTAATATTTCCGTCTGGGTCAAAGTTTTTGTCAGATTGAGCCTCCCAGGGCCAAATAAGTGATGAGGATGATAAATACTGTGATTTTCCATTTATATAATTGGAATTTAATGCATTTTCTGAATTTTCTCTGATGTCTGACCTGAGACTGGTAAAATCAACATTATCTGATATCCAGTGAAAATCACTGGATATTGTTTATAATCATCTTAAACAACAAAACAAGCTGTTGCTCTTTCTTTCTTTCTTTTACTTTTTTTCTTAGTGAGTAAACTTAACATATTCCACTTGCTTATATTAGCACATCTATTCAAAACTTTCAGAACAGTTTCTTCCATGATAACAGATTTTCTGACCTGATGTTGACTTGATGTGTGATGTGGTTTTGCTGTGTGCTGTGGTTTTCACTGTTACTCACTGTGGGCCAACTGATGTCATCAGCTGGCTTGAGTTGGATCTCCACAAAGTGGATTCTTCAGTGCTTTAAAACAAAACTAGAAGATGGAAATGCACACATCTAAATAGACACAGACTGCACACCCACGTGATAAATTCAAAGAGAAATAACAGAGCGCACACACACACACAACAGTGCACGTCAGACACCTATCCGAACTGACTCTTCCTCTTGCATATTGTTTTTCTGGCATTCACACCCAAGGTTAAATCCATGCATACGGTCATATGTGGTATTAGCTGGGTGTGGTCTTCACTGGCTTGTTATACATGCCACAGTTGAAAGGCTGAATAATCACAGGCATTCACTGACGCCACCCTCTCCCTCTTTCACTCTCCTGCCTCACATTTCTCTCAGTTTCACCCTGTGTTGCTCCAGCATTCACCGGTATTCAACTTCTTTAACAGAAAGGTAATTATATTTCCACTTTCTTTGTAGCATAATCTATACGGATGGATAATCTATATGGATTATATATAGTATTTTGTACTTTTTTCCCCTTCAACCGTATTATTTAAAGTTTCATTTCTGGAGTAAAAATCCTCTTTGTCTCTGTCCTCATTTGACTGCTCTCTTTGTGGACCTGGACAGATCAAATCCAGTGGGATATCTGCAAGTTGGTTGACAAGTGGCTCCACTGAAGTAAATTGTTCTGCTCATCTGAAGTGTTTCTCTGGAAACCAGTCTTTCTCTTGTGAGGAGCACAGCAGAGTTTGGTGTATAAAGATGTCTCTTCCATTGTCACTGCTGATATGCCTATCAGTTGTCCAGCTGGGCTTGGGAGATCAGCCTGTGGAGAAAGTCATCATAACCAGTAAGTAATTATATGGATAAGAAATATAAGAAACAAAAGCAAATGTGGAGTAATGTCACAGGCAAGCAAGCAAGCGAGAAAAAATAGCTTTTTTTTAAAAAAAAAATCGTCTTCCTAATTTTTGGGGGCAATACTACAGAAATACTATCTAATACACACACATTATTTTTTGAAATGTGAAGTTTCATGACATAAATACAATAGGATAATGTTCAACAACTAAAGCTATTTGGCAATCAAACTGCAGTGGATGTATTTATTCTTGTGCTTCAAAAGAGCCTTACACTGGAGATAAAATATCACTTTCTAACAGAGACATTTGCAAAAACGTTAAGAAGCTGTGTAAAATAAGTGTGTGAAATATCTGCAAATCACATAACTATCTAGTTAACCCTATAATGCCCTGTGTATCATATTTGATACATGAGTTTCTGAGACCTCTGTCTCATCAACATGAACAATACTTGCCATAATTTCAAAACGTTATGGACAGAACTCTTTTTTTTGGTCTAAAATTAACATCGTTGTTAACAAAAAGTTGCCAAAAATGCCCAATGTCTCAAATGCGAGACAACAAATATATAATAAATATATAATAAAAATATATCATACACAACATGATATAGCAACAACAAAAAAATTGTGGATTTTGTTATAAGGGTTAATAAACATCTCAGTTCCAAAAAATCTGAATTTTCTGGCTATTTTTTGATGGGTTGGGTCTTACAGGGTTAAAAAAAATATTTTATTGTTTCTTAAAAATATGCACTGATTTCACTTGCTTAACACTTAGGATCCCTTTTGTCCTCCTTTCTTTTTCTTTTCTTTTCTTTTTTTTAAAAATGTGTTCAATTTTTCCAGTGAGTAATAATGGGTTCTGGCCAGTTTAGCCACAGGACTGTTTTATTACACAGTTAGTTATGCTGTTATAAATCCTGCAGAATGGATCCTAGAAAAGGTTGTTTTTCTTTTCCCTGTCTTTCCCAATTCAGTGCCCATTTAGACAGATCATGCACGCAGTATTGATCGCCTTGAGATGGCTGTTGGTTGTTGTGATTTGGCGCTATATAAATAAAACTGAACTGAACAGAATTGAATTGGTATTGCTCTTTAGATGCAAAGATTCTACATGGCTAAAAACAACCACCAGTATATTATTATGTTAATTTATACTTCATCTAAATATATTATGAGAGACATCCCTCTGTTTCAACAAATGAATTTAAATGAGTCATTTCCTGGTCTGTCTCTTGGATTCTGATTAGTACCTCAACATGTGGTGACACAGTAAAATAGAAATAACATGGGGCTTGAAATGGGAGCCATTCTTATAAAGTACAATGGAGGTATATAACAATGACTGCACTGGAGCGTAGGCATCTGTGTCAGACTAACATGACTAACAGCCTAGAAACGAGTCGGACAAAACATTTGCAATTCGGCTAGTTTGACTTTGTGTGTTCATATGACATTTAGTCACAATGAAGAACATGTGTTAGTAAATTGCCTACTATTGCAGCATTAAAGAAAAGATGAGATGAGATGTGCATATACACATCTGTATTTTTTTTTTATATAAATGATGAAGAAAGAATACAATAACAAAATTCAGATAACAACCCAAGGTAATAACAAGACATAGAAACAGAAAAATGGGAACACTAATACTGAAAAACGTGATAGTCATTAAATATTTTTGTGGCATGATGGGAGAGGCTAGATGTGATCTTCTACTGTGCTCCTGGGATGTCGTGTTTGTTGGCGCTTAAGGGAATTGTGTTTACTATTATGGTTATATAACTGTTATATGCTTGTTTCTTCCAATGTTACTGTGTTCTTTAATGGCTTACAGTTGTTGTTGTTGTGGAAATGAGATGTTGCACCATGAGTGAAGTTATGCACTGGGTTAATGACACCCTTGGAAACAAAGTGTTAGAATATGTGCAAATGCTGACTAAAATAGTAGTTGTAGTGACATCTGAAGCCTTAGTGTCTCTGTGTCAGTTCTTGCATTACAGACTTCTCAGCATGGCATAATGTGGTCAGAATTTGGATGGTAATAAGTAAAACTGTTTAAAACCTTTCATACAGTCAGGGAGCTTACATTTCTCCTCTTAGTAAGTCTTTGAATGTCAAAATGGCACCATGTTCAATGACTCCATACTGCAGTCTGGTTGGCTACAGTGAGTCATGTTTAGCTTAGTGAGAAGACAGACAAAGACGTTCTTGCTCAAGTGCTGTTTAATTTGGCAGGGTGGAATTGTGGCTGCAGAGTGTTAAGGAAAAAAAAAAGAGTAAGTCATCAGGAAAACTCAGTACCAGTACTTAGTATGTAAGGAAGATTATATATAGTGCAGTTAAATCTGCAGTGTGGATGCAATTTAGGCAGAATTTGGAATGCAATGTGATTTATCATTTTCATAACTTTGGAGTGTTTGTTTTCAGACATACATTAGACAAAACTGCATTGCAGTGGCAATGCTAAGTGTGATCTGTTGCTACATTTATGTTACTGTGCTATTTTTTTTGCCTAATGCTAAAAGCACTGTGCTATGCACAGGAAGCATAATGTTTGCTCTTTAAGTATATATGCCTGCTATTTTTACCAGCTTATACAGTTCAGCAGTAAGCTAACATTTGTCAATTAGCACCCAACGTTGATGATTATGAGGTGATTCACCTCATAATCATCAAGATATTTCACCCAAAACAAAAAACTCAAACAACCACGCCTGTTTGGCTCATCCCCCAAAGACATTGTGTACACAGTGTCAATAAAAGGCATCAAAAAGCTGTCGAGAAATTTCAGTTTGGATCAAGCAGAACATCAGGCAAGGTTCATCCTTCTAAAAGGTAATTATACCAGAACAAATCAATCTGTAAAACTAGCAGAATTTTGATTGGCTGGGAGACTAAACTAAAATATGATTTAGCTTCAACTGAAAACCTTAACAGCTATAATAATAACTTTATTTGTATAGCAATTTTCAAAGCATAGAGTCCCAAATAGATGTAAACTACGGGCAAAAATAATGGAGGAAGGATTAAAGGAAAGCCAGCCTATATAAATGAGTTTTCAGGAGTCATTTGAGACAAAGCACAGATTCAGCTGATCTGACAGGCCGAGGAAGAATATTCCAAAGTTTAATCGCCACAACCTTAAAAGCTCACTTCTTATTTAAAGTAAGAGAGTGGAGCAATTAAAATACCTCTGAGAAGTTGGCTGCGTTTGCATATAATGCCTCAGTAGTGCTGATATATATGTAGGCAGGGGCCATGTAGAGCTTTATGGTAGATTCTGATCCTTGGCCTGATGAGCAATGCTTGGTTTGGCCTAGAAGTCAGTGTGGTTTGGCAGTATGAGACCAGCTCAGTGCAGGGTTTTGTGGTCTCTGGACTGAAATATAGAGTTCAGCATAGTGTATGACTTTGCAAATGGAAGAAGATCAGTTTCATATTAGGATATAAGAGGATTACTAAGGCGAGTACTTTTAATGACACACTGATACATTTCCTAAATTGGCAGACATGATTACAGATGTGTTAAATGGCACACAGTTTAGTGCAATAAGGAGGTCCATCCTCATAATAATAGACATTCATCATTTTTTTTTAAATCATCAATGTGATATCTTGATGAAGTTATGTAAATTAAATGTTTGTGTGTTTTTGTGTGTTTAATTTCATCAAAGAAAACAAGCCTCTTCTGGGTAGCTGGGTCAAAAGGAATCCAGATTCAGCTGAGGTTCAGGAGGCAGCTCAACATGCTGTGAAGATGTTCAATGCAAAGTCCAAGGGCAAGAGAATGTTCAAATTGATTGAAGTGACTGATGCTCAGAGTCAGGTTAGAATCAGCTTTCACAAACAAAATGTATCAGCTTTTTACTATTGTAATCCCACTACAGTGTAAAATATACAATTATGTATGCTCATGTTTGTAGGTGACCAATACAATTGACTACAAGATTGAAGCAGTCATGGGAAAAACCAAGTGTCCAATCTCTGAAAACCATGACTTGAAGAGCTGCAGTGCTGTGAAAAAGGTAAATGTTTTCTGTCTGCATTTGTAAAAGTCTGTAAAGTTCAAACTCTCAGCAATATTTTTTTCCAATACAACAAAAAAGTCCAAAGTTAAATATGAATAAATATTGAGTTAAAAATAGAAAAACAGAGAAACGCTCCCATTTGATTCTCATATAATATTCATTGTTGTTTCCTCTTTCATAGCATCTGAAGTGCCACTTTGTGGTGATTTACGACCCCCGCAACAACACACACGAGCTGCAGAAACAAAAGTGCAGGAAAGTTAAAGACAATGTTTAATTTTTGAACACCTTTAATTTTAATTGCTTTTGTGGGCTTATTGCCATGGCTAACTTCTGTACTTATGTTCTGTCTCCCCTTTTTTTAAAAACCATGTAATTTAGATATATTTTCAATACTATGTAATGCAGCAAATTAAAAATGGTGGATGTGGAGGATTGTTCAAAATGAGCAAATCATAAATATTAAATAAAGATTAAAAAGGTTTGCCAGGATGCAATTATAATTTGGTTTACCATGGTTGTGGTTCATGGGTTGTAGTTGTGTTATACAGCTTTTAATGCCTTCTTTTTTCTATTTTACTTTTAGTTTTTTTTTTATTATTATTTGTGTGCCATTTGTGCAAAATGTAAACTTGATTCAGTTGTTTAGTTATTACTGCGAGCTATTTAGAACAGACTCAATCATATCGTGCAAGTAAGAGTCAAAGTGCTCATGATTTATTCACATTTATCTAACTGATGGTTTTGCTGTTGTTGTTTTCACATAGATGAATCAGCTGATTAGACATTTTGCACAGGATATGAATTTTTTCTCAAGCCAAGCTCTCTTCATGCTCTTTCAAATGTCTGAAAAGAAGGATAGGACATGAGTCATTAGAATGATTTGACATTTGAAAATAACATCTCCTCCACCTGTTTCTGTAGAAATATTTTCCATTCAGTCAATGAAAAAATACATGAGAAATGAGAAATACATTTCATTATACATTTTACGAAACGCAGTGGGTTGTCTGTTTCTTTTTGTACTCACTGCATTTGTATAACTTATTGATCCTTTCTATATCAATCTTAGACATTTTGTCCCTCTGTCCTATTGGCACAGAAGGATCAGGAGTGGGAGTAATGGTTTCTTCTCCAGGCACTGATGCACTGTCACTCCTATTTTGCTCATGGTAGAAGCCCAGTGCATGCAGGAGCTTGTGCTGAATGATCGCATGATAAAAACAGCCATAGATAGACAGAGAAAGTACCTGCTTACCTCCATCTATACCCAAAGAAGACCAGCACCTACAGCACAGACAAAATATGCTATGTAAAACCTGAGTTTTACAAGATCCGTTTTATTCGGCAAGTCTGCATCTTGAATTAACTGTAGCTGACAAACTGTTTTAGCATAAATCTGACCAGAGATGTTCATCCATGGTTGTGTTTAAATCTGGTTTTGGGTTCTGACTCCGTAGCAAGGAATATGTTTCAGAAATTTTGTCTGGTCCCCTGATGAACAAGTCTCTCCAGGTTAGTCAATACAGGTAAAGTCATTTCAGGGCCCTTATTTGCTTTGAAAATAATCAAATCTGCAGATAATGCACATCAAATGTCCATCATCATAACAATCTTCCAAATACTGAATTGCCATACATCCGAAATCTCATTGTTCATTTTCACAGGTTTGAGCTTGTTTTGTCTCAGAGGTGTTTTTGGATGCAGTCCTGTTTTCAGTCCAAGAGTTCTGTGACCTTTGTATCAGATTTTAACCAAATGTAATATAATGGGATGGTCAGACTTTCTAGATATTGTTCTGAAATTCCATTTATAAATAAAACTCCTGGCAACCTTTCCTTTCATAGATTCAAGATAAATCTGAATCCATAAGGGGGGGACCATCTCAACTTCAAAAAAGTTTAAATAAATCACATCTGAGCAGCCAATATTCAAAAACAAAACAAAACAAAACAAAACAAAACAAAACAAAACAAAACAAAACAAAACAAAACAAAACAAAAAAGGTATCTGAGGCCATTATACTGTATGTACGTATCTGCTGATATTCAGTACGGTTAATCTTTGTGAGTGGATTGATCTCATTTTTCTCACAATTAACTTTTACTGTAAAATAACACTGTAGGAGGTAAGCGATTGCCCACAGGCATGGTGTGGGCAGTTAAGGACACAGCTGAAACATTTTGTTTTGAATGAATAAAGCTTACCTTTGTTTGCTGCCAGAATTTTAGACATTAAGTCTAAATGTTGAGTGTCCTCAAACTTCACACCTAAAATGAAATGATTCAGCTATCCAACATGAAGAAGCATGGAGTCATAAAATGAGTTAAACACCTGTGATGAGAATATTCAATCACCTTTCTTTTGTGGACACACCTGCAGAGACACAAATTAATCTTAAATAGTAAAATAAAACACGAATATTGAATAATTTTAATTTTTGTTTTCATTTCTATTGTCTCATCTTACTAGCTTTTTAAACACAAACTAAGATTCATAGATTTTTTTTTTTTTTTATAACAAAAGCTGACCTTGATTGTCATTATGTCAGGTCCTCTTTAAATAGTCACTCAATAAAAGCACATTGCTGATTAAAAATAAGAGTTTAATGATTGACTGTTTACTTACCACAAGGTCAGTCTTACCACAGATTTATGTTATAATGAAAGACCCAGCAGCACAGCCAGGACAGCAAAGAAGAGGCCCATTTTCATAATGTTGCAGCTCATATGGATGAACTAGCTCGGGAGGATGCTGGCCAGTGACCACAAAGGTTGAAGTCTTGCTTTTATACACTGAAATATGGAGGGACGCTTAATGTAAGCAGACTTCGCAATGATCCTTGTGCAAACATCTCAAGACCAGAATAAGGTGGAACAGGCAACTCCTTTAATCTAATATCTAAACATTATAATATTTAGGAAGTTATGGGTATGTACACTTACTGGAGTGAACATGTACTGTTATGGTGTGCAGTTCATCTGGGTTTTAGCAGCGCTAATGTCACAGCTGCTGTCTGCCTACATATAGCTTACATTAAGCCTTAATTAATACTTTAGAGAACTTGTATCACCACAATAGCACGTCCTATTTTAAGACATGAAAAAAAAAGAAACGATTTACAGACGATTTTTACTGAAAGAGAAAGTGGTAAGAATATTCTAGAACTTTTGGAGTTTATTATATAACCATATAAATATATTACAATCCTCACAATCCTTGTAACGACCATTTCTAATAATCACTGTTAATTCAACAAAAATAATTTTAGATTATTAACACTTCGAACACAAAACTTGCTTATTGCAAACTAGTCTGTCCATTGGGAGCAGTAGTTGGAAACAAGATTTCCAACTACTGCTCTTTGCATGTGTTGCATGTGTTTCCCACACGCTCTGAAATGGAAGTTCAGATATATATATATATATATATATATATATATGTCCTATATATATACTCAACAAAAATATAAACGCAACACCTTTGTTTCTGCTCCGATTTTTCATGAGATGGACTTAAAGATCTAAAATTCATTCCAGATACACAATATTACCATTTG
>VVHJ01001328.1:0-27171 GCA_015107715.1 Tylochromis polylepis
GTGTTTTTGTTTAAGAATCACACAATTTGTCCACTGGTTTCAAAATGACTATATGTGTTTAAAGAAGACATTTCTCAGTTTAAACATTTGATTTGTACTCTTTATACTACTCTCAATTAAATATGGGGTTTTAAATAATTTAAGAGATCATTGCATTCTATTTTTGTTGACAATTTGTACAGGATCCTGACTTTTTGGTAAATTTGGTTTATGTTTATCCTTCCCGTAATAAATGGGTATTACTTCAACTTTGTTTATATCAGAGTTGATAAGAAAATAATGGGCTGAGTCTGAGTGTACTTTTACCAAATTCATGTTACATTAACTCTAGTCATAGCAACCCAAAATGAAGCAATCAAAGTGTCAGGCAAAATGAACAATATCCAGAAGTAAACATTATTGGGAAAATAAGTAGAAAAACAAAGTAAGAAAAACAAAACACAATAAAATAACCCTTATGCAGAAAGCAAAGATTTAAGGAAAGTGGCTCCTCAGTCATTCATGGCTAAGCCACATACCTCCTCCTCCCTCGACACTGATAACAATATAGCCAGCAGATCAACACTCCAAGGAGCTACTTGGTGCTCTACATGGTGTTGAGGTGGTGGTGGGTGGATACACTGACAAAAATCTCCTTCAATAATGTCCTCCCTAACCATTCAATTACAGCACCCTTGTATCTTAATGCTTTTGGAATACGCTGCAAGCAACAAACTCGATTTGCTGCTGATCCCCGGGGGGATAGAAATCTGTGAAGGTATAGGGAGAATTTTAAGAAGAAAGTGGGCAGGCAGACAGCCAGGCAAGCTTTAGCTATTGGGTGGAGCAAGGATGGGATGGAAGGGAAGGGATCCGACCGGAATGAGAAAATCTTCAGAGAAAGGAGAGCCTGGGCTGCCAGAGCCAGCTGAAAGCCTTTAGCGTGCAGCAGCTCCTGTGTTAAAGATTTATCAGTGGAGGAAGTGGCACCGGCTCCTCTTTTTGGTCTGATTTGAGGCCTGAGGGACTCAGCCCCCAGGGAAGGATCAACCTTCACCGTTCGACCTGTAATTAGTGATTAACGGTAAGGTCCAGACTTTTGATTTACTCTCCTTTGCTCTCAGAAGGGGATGTTGGTCAGTGGCACGGCACAAGGTAAATCACCTATTGCACTGGAGGCAACAAGCTTGTCAGGGAAAATAGGCTCTGCCTAGAGGATGCTGCAAAGGACCAGCTGCATGAAGACAAATTGCACTAAGGTTGCTTAGCCAACCCTCTTACTCCATCCTCTATCATGCTCTGTCGCCCTCTTTCTCAAATACATGCTCACTCGAGCTGTCTTTCTTCACCAAGTCTTTCATTCCTTTCTAACTTACTCCCTCACTCTATCCTAATGACATTCAATATTACCAAAGCTGAACGCCTGTGTAGCCCCAATTGCTTTTGAGTTTGACATTTTGAAGAGGAGATAAAAGTATTTTTCCCTGATGCTCAGTATTCATAGATCATATGCATAGACTCAAAGGTAAAAAACACCCCCCAAAAAAACAGAATACACATTCATCTGAATACTCTCTGATCTTGGATGGTTGACTTGATTTGTGCAAACTCTCTCCCAAAGCAAGAAGAATGGAGTCTCTTGCTTCTGTGTTTTTGATATAGCGCATGAATGACTCAGTGGACTTGGATGTTTGGCAGAGACAGAAAATAGTTTGACTGGTGAAACATTCCCATTTCCTTTGTTTTCCCAAAGAAGATTCGTATTTTTGCTTTTCATGTTGAACTGCTGTCGCTTGTTGCACTACTTAAAGAAAAAAAAATCTTTCCCTGTATAATAAGAAACAAAACACTAATCAGGTGACTTTTTATGCGTCTATTAAGACAAATCTACATTGCTGACAGGGAAACATTGCGCCTTTCCTTCATTCCAGGTTTTATTTTATTGCCCATAGGTGTGAGTGCGGGTGTGAATGTGAGTGTGAATGGTTGTCTGTCTTTATGTGTTAGCCCTGCAACAGACTGGCGACCTGTCCATGGTGTACCCTGCCTCTCGCCCTAAGATAGCTGGGATAGGCTCCAGCCCCCCCCCCGGCAACCCTGAAAAGGATAAGCGGTAGAGAATGGATGGATGGACTTCGTAATGCAGATACAGCTTAGCTGTGAAGACCAAAAAGCAGTTTTTGACTCGAGTGGAAAAACGTGGTGAGAGAGTACAAATGAAAGGTTTAACATAACCATAGTTGTTGTTCAGAGGAGAAAAAGATGTAGTCGGAAGAAAATGACAGCTTGTAACATTACCTACAAGAAGTTGATTGCATGTTATAAACACACCGATTTTTTCAAAACAATCTTATGTGAGCTCAAAATAGGCTGAGCTTACACAGAAAATGCATATTATGATACTAGGAAACATTTATTTACAGTAGTGTTTTCTAACATGAAGATCTCTCACCAAACCACCATAGACGGATTGGCGACCTGTCCAGGGTGTACACTGCCCCAAGACAGCCGGGATAGAGACTCCGACCCTGAACTGGATAAGCGGAAGAGAATGGATGGATGGATGTGAAGTAATAATGGCTCTCTTATTTCAGTATATTCTTCATATTAATACGAATATGTACACAGCAGCACTGTCTTCTTATTCCACTAGAGCTGCTATTCATTACTGTGTCTTATGCGATGCCTCGCTTTTTTCAAAATCGCCAGTGCTTTTCAGTGTATTTTCTACTTAATTCTTTATGCAAAATAAGCAGATTATTTAATAATTTCTTAAAGAATAAATAAGCAGACAGGAAAATATAAACAGATGCAGCCAAGGGGCTTGTTAACTCATCATCACGTACTTGTAATTAAGATCTTCTGAGCAGATCTTTTGAGCTTTGACGTTAATAACTGTAATCGATATTGTCCGAGGCAGCTGTACTTAACATTTGCACAAGTGAATTCTGCAAAATAAATAATAAATTAGTGTTTGTTTACATGGAAAACACTGCCGCTCAACTTCAGGTCAAAGAACAACGAACTGCCTTTTATGATGAATCTGTGCTTGTAAGAGATGATTACATAATGCACAGTTATAGGGGCGGCATCTCAGCATCTCGTGTCACCTTTCACCATCTTGTGAAGGAGGAGAAATAATTGTGCTTTTGCAGCTTCCTGAAACAATCTTAAATATGCAAAAAAATTACAGGTATTAGGTAAAAGGTGAGAAGGTTATTATTATCTCCTTCCACCTTCCTCCCACAAACATTCTAAACATCAGGATGGCTGTAAAACAGTCACAAATGGCCTTTGTGAGTGCATTACCTCTGGCTGATCAGCCTCTAGGCTCTTTCCAAGCTGCTGGTAGAGATCCTGAGGGACGGCCTGCATTAGTATGCTACAGTGCTTAAGAGGATGTCTAATTGGACTAATTTTATCACAGCTACCTTGTGGAAAACAAGTAATGAAAAAAATCCTCCATCTTCCTGCTATAAGTAAATCACATAGTACTTAAGCTACAGCATAAGAGAGGCTATATTTCAATGACTTCTTATTTCTTAAATATAAAAGCCACTAGGCCACTAATGCTGACTTTAGTATGCATCGATGCACTATTCTGAAAAACATCAGGCACCAGTTTGTGTGTTAAAGGGGCAGTATATTTAGCACCTTTACACTACACTTCCACCCAACTGTCTTTGCTTTCTGCTAGTTTTATGTCAACATTACAGCCCAGCTGAACAGCTGCAAATGGTGCATGTCTACACCTTCAAATAGATGACAGGAGATATTAAATGCTGAGAGAAGCGAATGAATCCAGCAACCCATTTATGCTGAACGCCTAAACATTCCTGACAGCCAGAGAAGCAAGATGAACCTTTCTCACTCAGAGAGCTGTAGAATGTATTGTAAGAAGTTTCTCCTCACTGGGAACTTAAACCTGACCCATCGGTGGCACATGAACACTAGTGAAGAGTTAATTAATTGAAACCCCACTGTTTCCAACCTCACTGTGTACAGAACTAGCTGCCATGGAGAAACATGTTTCACAAATAAACTCACTGAGTACCTTATGCCTACTGAATCAGCATAGTGAACCTGCAAAGTTCATACTGAAATTGGGGTGTATAATAATTTTCATACAGTAAAAGTTCCCAGCTTATAGAAAATGGAACCAAACAAAACATCGAAAACAAATTAGAGCTTAGCTTAACTACAAGGTGTTGTGTAATGATGTTCTGTTTTTCAATTTTTTGGTGTGGGACATTTATTTGGCTTTATCTTACTGTGACACACATTTTTAGAAATTACAGTAATTATTCACTGTGTTCTTTGAGATGTAAACGTACTGGGGTGGCAGTGGGGACTGGTCCCGCTAGTACCCCATAGTGTTGGTTTACAGGGTGATGAGTCGTGTCAATGGGAGCACAAACACAGATGAGTTATACTACAGTGATGGATTAATCTTTTCCACACTAAACTAAAAAGTACTTCACTCGAGGATTACTTAGAATTTAAAAAGTAAATTGAGTTCTTCTTAAATCTTTTTTTTTTTAAATAAATTCTGGAGATAAGGCAGAAACATGTCTGAAAATGAGCCACGAGTTATGAAACCATTTTAGCACTTGAATGAAACACTCAGCAGGGGTTTTGACAAGCAACAGTCAGACTATCCATTAACTCTCGCTCTACCATGGGTGCTGAATAACAGCAAACTTGACTTAATGGAAGCAGCTTTTCCTAGAGGAGGCCTGGCTGATGGTTTGGATGTCTAATTATAATCTTCAGAGAAGTAAAGGGTGTAAGTCAACTAATTTTCAAGCCTGGCAAAGTCTGTATTACACCACACATGGAATAACACAAGAGTAGAGGTGGGCTAGGTTAAAAAGAAAGAGAATGTGAATAAAAACAATTATAATATAAAAGAAACAAGAAAAGATAATTGATAAAAACCATAAGGAAATCACGGCTGTACAGCTAGAATTGTTATGCTCCTCCAAATCAATTTCAAAAAGACTAATAAGTTTGAGAATTCACAGTAGCAACTAATTGGAAATGTTTTCTCAAGTGAATCTAGTATAGCCTAGTTGGGTGAATGAGTAATCCATGACTCAGTACAATAAAACAAGATTATTTTTAAACAAAGCTAGGATTCATAAATAACTACACATAACAGATGCTAGGAAAGGCTATTTATGTTTCATGTGTCTAAAATGACAAAACTATGAGCTGATATTGATGCATGCTCAATCATCCAGGTAAGTAGCCTCTTTCAAGGAGGCCATTTACGTGAAAAGGGAAAGACCATCTCTGAATCGAGGAGGGGGCCTAAGGGTACATCTTTCGCCCTCTTACAATGCTGTGATTGCAGCCATTCCCCAACTCTCTGTGAATGGTACTCATGGCCATTGATCAGTGGTCTTTGATCAGTAGGTGTTGATCAGTGGTCGTGAGATTTTGCATTTTAATGATCAAGGAACTGACCTCACAGCCCATTGTTCTCCAGTGGGCTGCTTTCAGTCATTATGCAAATCTGCTGTTTATAAGGTTGGGGAAACCTGCAGTCAGCTGAGACTGAAGAAGTCACTTGGATGAGTGACTGAAAACGCTATGTCCAGATGAACAGAATGAACTTTTGGGATGAGCTGATATATTTTTAAATCACTAATTTTCTGCCTTAAAAATCTGATATGGGTTGGGCCTCATCTTGAGGCTTCAGGTGGATAAATAAAATCCTTCTCCTCACACACAAGGCTTTGAATAATCGCGTCCCATCTTATCTAGATCTATTAGTACCAGATGACATAGAGCACTTCCCTTCCTACTGCTGGCTTACTTGTGGTTCCTAGGATTTTTGAAGTGGAATGGGAGGCAGAGCCTTCAGCTTTCAGGCCTCTCTTCTGTGGAACCAGCTTCCAGTTTGGATTCAGGAGGCAGCCAGGTGATTCCCATGATGCACTGGGCTTCTTGTTCACTCACTATGTGCTTACAAACCACTCTGCATTTGACCATTAGTTATTATTAATCTCTGGGTTTTCTCTAAAATGTGTAGAGGTTCTTGCATTTGAAAAATGTATTGTTCATTCTGGCCTTCCCCGAAAGCAAAATAACCGGGCTTGAATTATTTATATTATATTTTTAATATAAAACGCTTTTGTTTAATAAATGGACATTTATTGCCTTAACTACATACTGATCAATTGGGCTAAAATGCAGTCAGATGCCCAAGGCTAATTTTGAACCAGGAAAAATGATGCTGTAGGTAGATGGATATGGTGGATAACCCCTGCATAAATACGCATCATGTGTTTTGATGCAGACAGTTGAAAATTCTTTCTGTGTGAGGATCACAACAGTAATATATGATAGCTCACGTTACAGTCCATCTTAGCTTCCCACCAATCCCTCAGGAAGCCAGCGGGCACTCCAAGGCTTTCTAGTCTCAGCAGAAATCAAAGAGGTGTATATATTGGATGTGTGTTCTGTCAGCAGGTGTCATGGTTCAGATCAATATGTTGATACCCAATGGAGTATGTCATTACTATGAATCAGTCAAATATTGTATATTCTATAAACTACACACTACATCCCACATTCTTTAAATAAAGCACCTATTTCTGTCATGCTAACAGGATATAACCTAAAGTAGGGCAAATACCATTTACAGTTTAAATGTAAGAGACAAGGCTTCAAATCTGTATAATGTCCAGGACCTAAGAGGGGGGGTTTGTTAGAGACAAATTTTAAACTAAAAAATTAGCCTCAGGCCGCATTCATCCAGAGAGATCTTTCCAAATACTTTCAAATTCATTTTCACTGTTGTCTGCCAAGCAGTACGCCTCAAGATTGCATTCAGTAGGTGTTCCCAAACTAATAACATTTAAACTGTGTGGTGCACAGGCAAAGCACATTGTGATTGTACAGCCAACTTCAAAGAGCTTAAAAAGCTTACTAACACAAGGATTCAGTCACTGTGTGAATTCCACGCATCAGCTTTCAAAAGCCCTCAATCTAAATCCACCCAACTTAGCTGATCTTAAGCTACCCTTTAGACACTGTCCACACTGTCCATTCTTTCAGCTTGTGGATTTGGTACCCGAATTTAAATACAACCAACGTTTATTTGCCAAAGTGTGCAAAAGAGTGTAAAAAGTCTAAAGTAGCAATTTTTCTATGTGCCTTTTGAATTGGCGCAGCACCTTCTGTTCAGTCCTAAAGATGGCAGGAGGTTTTTAAGACACTAAATTTCCTGTTCTGATAAATTTGTTGTTTAAGACTATTATATTTCACTTATTGTGGTTTGTTCTATCTGGTAGTTGTTTAATTTGAGTAAAGCAAAGAAAGAGATGGATTTCCACAATATGGGGAATATTTATATTCTACTATTCCACTGAGGAAAGTATCAGATTTAGCATTAAAGCAAAAAGGATGCCACTAAATACATATATAGTAGCAAGCGTGATACATTTGCCACATGTGCAGACAGCAACATCTTCTTTTAAAAATAAAATAATTCAAGTGCTGCTACTGTATACTGACTAAACATAGCACAAAATAGTGTATTTAAAATCTCAGGTATAACTGCTGTATGTACTGTATTACAGATTTTATTACACCGCATTCCTGTGTATGATCTGTACATATGGTTTTTGCCAGTAAAGCTGACTTTGACTTTGACTTGACATTTGTATTTAGTGAGGTATGTACATGACCATAGTTGAGTTTATTTTCATGTTGTAATGCTATAAGATTCCTCATATACTTTGCTCTACTTTGATATGACAGATTCATTTTTGGAGGGTCTTTCCTATCCTTTATTATGTTACTGTATATATCATTTTGTGTATGTAAAAGAGCACTGCCAATGCCAAACGGACTTCTTCTCTAAAAGGAAACATTGCTGCTGGACTAAAACAGCTCATTTGTACCCCAGGTCTTTTTTCTGTCACTTGTCTCCATCACTATGTGAATTAAACTATTTGTTGTCGTTGCAGCATTTTAATACAACAAATAAACTTTGGCTTTTGTAGTTTTTGTAATGCCAAAACTAATCAGAACAGACTGTGGTTTTTGGAAGACAGCTGTTAAAGAAACAGAATCTCAAACTGAGTGCTACAGATGAAGGATGGCAAGAGGTGGTGTAGCAATGTACAGTATGTAAAAGATAAATAACATAGTTTAAGCATGTAAAACTTTTCTATGAGACCCCAAAATAAAATCAAGGTGCCTGGTAATGAGCATGATACGGGTGCTTCACTGTCTGTGCAATGTATTCTGTCACTCCTGTATCAAAAGTTAATGACACTTTGTGATAGATGACACCTTATCTGTTTACCCATGATGCACTGAGCCATCATTCACCAAATTATTCAACGATGACATGGTGCTCACTATCAGCAGCGTGGCAGACATCATTCATATCTGTAACATCATCTAATTAAAAGACATCACTTCTGCCAGGCAGTTTCCTTACTGCTAGCTGAAGCAAATTGATTCTCAACCCCCTTCCAGTCTATGCAAAGGAGGAATGAATAATGCATGGACATTAAAATCTTATCTTCTGTCCTGACAAACAATGTTGCAATGCTTTGAATATTCCATAAAGGTGTGCAAAGGGTCCTTATTAGCGCAGCAGTCAGACAGGTGTCGTTTTCATGGAGAGTCATTCTGCCTTTACTGCTGTTCGTTTCCAAGCCACACCATAGTTCTGGATACATTGAATCAACGGATTTATTTTATGATCGTGCTCAGTTTACGACAGCGCTTAAGGTATTTGCATAGCTTTTTATAGCTGCCACTCAGAGATTATGTTGGCAATGAAGTGAGAAACTATAACTTTACAATGTATTTTTACCCCAAGCTCTGTGACCAGGCTCTGTCAGGCCACAACCTACAAGTCACTGAAATAAATGCTCAGTGCTCTGACTCAGATTTATACTGGAGATGCCTGTTATTGCAATATTATCAGCAGCTGCGCACCAGCCCACTCAGATTTTTTTTTTAAAAAAAGAGAAGAAGAAGAAAAGAATTAAGAGTGTGTTTCATTATATAGCTGCTTTCTACCTGTGCACAGACAGAACCCCATCAGCAGTAATAAAATAGATTAGCCACGCTCAGTAAAACTGATTGACTTGTGTTTTTTAGTAAGTTCAATATACTATAAAAAATAATGCTTTTCCAATTAGCATTTATGTTGCATGATTGTGAGCATCAGGGCAAAATACAGTATGCAGCATGGTGATCTACCTGAAATATATATTTTTGGGAGTCTGGGTGGTCTTCCCAGCAGAATGACCAGACATCCCCTTGGTCTCAAGACACAGTATAATGGACATGTCCCACATTTTGTTTTCAAGAGTCAACTCTCTAGAACAAACTTCTTTTTTTTTTTTCTCAAATCTGGATTGATTCAATGGTGAAGAAGGGTGACTACTGTCACCATGACAATCTTCCACCAGTCAAAGCAATTGCAAGGAGCTTTTCAGAGCTAAATCTCCAGTTACACCACTGGATTACATTTTCTCATTTGATATCATTTCTGCTGAGCCAACCCTTAAACACAGTCTCTCTTCTTCTGTGAAATAAATTGATAAATATAAACAAACAATGTGAGCTTGTTTAAATATCTTACCTGTTCACGTCGAGATGAATTTTATTTAAATATACACATACTTATACTTTAGCGATATGTTAATCTCCCCAGTGTTACTGAGGCTGACTGAAAACTAGAAGGCCATGCAACATCACCTTGAAATTAGTTAGCAAACTTGCAAAGTCACATTTAAACTTAAAGAAAAAAAACCTACTGTAGTAGATCACAGGTTACTTGGTTTTAAATTGCGATAGCAAAAAAGATGGATGTAGGTTTCAGGTTTGAAAAGTAAGGCCCAAATGGAAGTGACTTAAAAGACTTGCAAAAAGACTTCCAGTTGTATAACGATCAATGTGAAAATGACCCTTGGCTCCCTTGCTCTGTGACCTCCAAAGAATCAGAAAGGAGGATGTCCTCATTTACCAACCACTTGTCATTCACAAGTCATTACCCAATGAGTGTAAGGTTCCATAGTCAGGTCCATCCTTCACTTGTGAGGTCCAGTTTCAAAAGATCAAAATGCCTATGGTTTTAACCCTTTGCTCCCTAAACACCAACTAGGAGTAGTGCATGAAGCTCTTTTCTGAATTGAGCAGGTTTTGTCATATTTCAGGCCTGCTTATAGAACAAAATGACTGGGTTTGCATCAGATGTTTGTGATGAAATATCTTAATACTGGCTCCCCTTTCTGATTCTTCCATGGTGAGAAAAATGTATTTTTATAGACATTTTATAGACATATAGTAGACTTCAACTACTTCACTGCTTCTCAACTTGAAGGAATGGAGGTGGGTTGGGGTGTTGGCTTTCTGGTCAGTATCTAGAAGTAAGACACTTTATACCACACTAGAGTTATTATCACCTCTCTCTACTGACTATATGACTGTTATCTCCTGGTGAGATAAGTACATTTACATACAAATTAGGGGAACTAAAATTTTCAGTCAAGTTGTTAAGTCTCTAGAGATGGTGGCCTTTTTTTAAACCATTTCTTTCTGAGCTGTGGGCCTATCTTGAAAGGACGGGAGCATTTAGGAGAGAGAAACAGGTTTGGAGATGAATACAGTGAAGAGGACACAAGCTGAGTACTACCATGACCTCCAGGTATGTAAAGCACGTCGGCAAACCAAGTATTCAGTATTGAGTGTTAGGTGAACAGAGCTGAATTCCTTTGAGCAATCTGATACTTACCCACATGGGATGGAATAAAAAACAAAAATCTTTTTTGCTTTATATGTATCTATATCTCACACTGTGATATATGCAGGAAAGTGAGTATGTTACATGAGAACTTTTACCACTGAAAGTATTGTGGATTTATTTCTGTTTATTTTCCATAACAATATACTCAGAAATCCTAAGTTGTTGACAATGACACATTACTTCCGCTGTGCTAAGCATATTGTTTATTGATAGCCTCCGTAACTATTAACATCAATATAGAAGCAATTTCCAGTAAAGCGTCTTAAAAAATGGCTTATCCAAAGATTAATTCTACACTTGGATAATTATCCGCTGTCGCTAAATGGGAACATAAAGTGGCACGCAAGGATAAGAAAAATGAAAAAGTCTAAAAGAGGAGTAAGGCAGGTTGAAAGAAACTCCATCACAGAGGGGGAGATTTACTCACATTAAATATCCTATTTCCTTGTGAGCAGTTAAGCTGGAAGCTTGAGAAAAAGGAAAAAAAAAATCCTCTGAAACCTGAAAAGGAAGAGACAGAGCAACTCAACTCTTCAAAGAAATCTCGCCCCAAATTGAATGGGGTTCTGTGTTTCTGTGACTTGCCAGAAGGGGTTTCTCTCCCACACATTCATGTATGATGTAGAATCCAGCAGACTAGATGAGACTCTTGCACTTTGCCATTTGCTCCCGTGACTTTTTTTTTTTCCTCCTCTAGGAAATGCTTCAAATACAAAGGGCTGATAAGATGAAGGTTGATTATGAATTCTCTCCCACTGCTAAATGTGTCAAGCCAGCCAAATGTCAGAGGATATTCTGTCAGAGGATATTGAGCTGACTGAAAATGTCAGACAGGGAGGAACCGTGAATATGAAGGAAACAAAAGACAGAAACTGGTGCACATGTGTTAGTGTGACTCAGATTTCATACAGCACCTGTCATCTTTATGCTGCCTAATGATGGGGATTTGGTTTGAACTACTGTTTCTAAGAAGTTGTGACCTGCTTTCTTTTGAACCATTTCCACTTTGAACTCCTTCAATGGTACAACGCTGTTGGCAACAATCTGCAGGTCTCAGTGAGTAAACTTTGGCAAGACATCAAATATATTTCTCGAGGTTTACCCACCATCGTAACTTTGCAATGGCCAAAAGAACAGAAACAGGCTGTCAGTTCAAATGTTAATAACAAGTTAGTTCATTCTCAGATTTCAAAGAAAAACACAATCAAAGCCTAATTAAACACATATTTCTCTTATGAAGGCCAAAAGTTTAACACACGTTTAAACAGATTGCTTATATTTTGCCAGATCCTTCTGTCTCAGGAAAACCACAGGTGACCCCTTGCACCCTGCTCACCACCTTTTTGACCCGCTGCCCTCTGGTCAATCAGGTGCCACACCTCCAGACTCACAAACAAGTTCTTCCCCTGGACCATTCAGACTTTCAATAAGCACTGTCCCCCCCACACCCCACCCCTGCCCACCCACCTCACCGATCTGAGCCATGGTCTGAGAACCCCCATGACTCAAGTGTTTTCTTTGCACTACTTCCAAGGATTTTGCAACTTGTTCTCTAATGTGTGCTTTTCTCTTATTTTTCTATATATTTATTTTGTTTTGTATACATCCCTCTTGATTGCATATATTTGTCCTGTTTGCATTGCTGTCTACTATTCTATTATGCTATTAAAAGAAGAAGAAAGAAGAAACAAGCATCAGTATCAATGAAATATGAGTATCCACATTAATTATGTGATGACATCTGAAAGATTTTGTTTTCATGGTTTCAATTTACTCTCTGTTTTCTATTACTCATAATTACTGCACTACTTTCCAAATCAATTAACTAACAGCTGGGTAAAAAGAATGCCAAGATCTTTGTCGTAATGTTTACACACTAGGACAATACGAACAATCAAGTTTAAAATATAGTTTTTTTTAAAAGACAAGAGCTATTATTGAGTATTGACTAAAACTGTGAATAAAAAAAAATGCATTTCTGTCACATCCGATATATATTTTGCTGAACAATGTAAACGGACAACGGGAGTAACAAAAAACTGCATACTCACCAAAGGCTGTGTAAAACTCCTCTTTTGTAAGGTGCTCATCATCGTTTACGTCGTTGTACTTCAGCAGGTCAAACAATGTGCACTCAGAGATGTCTTTAGTCAGACCTTCCTGCTTGATGACCTTCAATGAGAACACATCAGTCTTTGGTTAAAGAAGGTTAAGATCTTTTTTTTTTATATATAAATTCAGTGTGTGTGTCTGGTTTTTCTTCAGTACTGTTCCAGAAATTACAATAAAACAAAACCTCTATGCAGTTAATTTTGTCACTAAATAAATCAGCCAGATGTTGACTAATAACATTTTTGTTTTCCACCAAAGGATTTGATGTCTCTTAAAGTAAACCACAGCAGTGATGGCACCGCTTACTCAATCTATAGTGAGTAATCAACACAGAGATGTGTTAAACCTACACAGAGAAGTGTAGGTTTAACACATCTCTGTGTATGTTTAAACTTGCTTTCTGCTCTAAGCCCTGCACACCAGAGAAGTATACCCTAACAGCTGAACACAGTAAAGGAACAGGAGTCTATTTGCCTTTAAGTCCACTTTAAGCAGAATGAGGCGAACAAAGGTTATTATGGATTGTCTGTGTAGGTTCTCAGTCATCCAGGTCATGGTAGTCTAAGGAGCTTGGAAAGAAAAGTGACTGGACTTCTTTAAGAAACTTAAAGACGTTTCATCCGAGAAGCTTCTTCAGTTCTAAGACCAAATGGTGGAGAGTCCAGGGTATTTAAGCCCTAGTGGGAGTTATCCCTTAAGATGGTTGTTGACCCACTATTGATCATGTGCCTTATCACATGAGCCAAGGTCATCAGCAGTGGTTCGGGTGAAACGTTGTGAGACCTTGCCTCACCCCATCATGTGACTTATTGAGATCAACTGATGCAAGATGTGAGTGGGCGGTAAGATTATTATGGATTTTTTTTGTCCACTGATGAAAAAAATGTGTTCCCTACCTCAGGTTTAAACCCAAGAAACAATAGGTGTTGCTTGGATTATATTTGTCATTGCAAAATGAAAAACTGAGTACTACATATACCTAATCTCCATGAAAACAGTTTCACTAAAACTGGAATGCACTGGCTGAAATGCAAACTCGAAACAATCGGGTACTATCTCAGGTCAGTTACGTTTTTTATGTTAACTTTAAAAAAAATAAATATTTGCATTTACTGTTTGACAAGTTGTTTGGCTAGCATTGTCACCTCACAGCAACAAGATGATGGGTTTGAATCCACCTCTGTGATGGAATGGTGACCTGTCCAGCGTGTACAAAATTACACGCTGATGAAAATTGACAAATTTTGCACAAAAAAGGAAGTCATGGCCCACATATCTACTATATTCTCCAGTTCTCCACTCGCTATACCGAGCCCAAACATAAGATTTTTAAGGCCCCTACCAATATTGATATTTGGTGATTTGAGCATTTTGCACATTTTAAAATTTTGCTAGCATTTCTTAAACGTACTTATTTATTTAGTGATTTACACTGGCCGAATCTGCTTAGATCAGCTAGTTTTTTATGCTTGCTGTGTTTCAAACGTGTGTTGCCAAAAAGGGAAGTTGCAAAGTGCCCTCTGGTGGACACACTACGCAATGTCAGGCCATTTCTCCCATCTTGTTTACTCAGACAAAGCCAATCAACAATTTAAAGTTTAAATTTGAAAAACAAATACAATGGTTTCAATATCTGTAGCAATGTACATTCATAAAACTACAAAATAGTAAACAGTTTTGTTAATCATACACTTTTCAGATAAATATTTAAAAGTGCTACAGTTCCCTCAAGTATAGTGTTCGTCTGTGAAGGCTGTGGTCATGTTCAGTACCATTTGCATTGTAGCCAAACTGAAAGTCACTGAAGTTCTGTCCCAACAGATGATGAACAGGTCCAAAATACTGCAGTTTTTGTCATCATCCTGATAAAAACATGATCCTATTCAACACCTTCTACATGGCCCTGGCAGTAAAACATCCATCATACTAGATCAGCTGTCAAAATGCTGATCACAAGGGACGGCTTTATACATCATGCATTGTCCATCGGATCAGTGCACTTCCCTTCCCAGATGACTTGCCCAAAATTTAGGAGTTACCTGTGATGCTATGTGATCTACACCTAACTTTCATTTCAGTCTTGAAAAAGGTTAGAATTCAATTTATATTCTTTTCAATTTCCATTCTTTTCATTCTTGGACTTAGAAACAATGAAAAAAGAAGAAGAAGAAGAAGACTTTAATTCAAAAACAGTCTTTACTCACTGCTCCTTTCTTTGCTTGCTTTTTTGATCTTTTTGCTTACTTTGACCTGGAGTGATGTGGCATTTAGGGTACTTTTATGTGTTGAAATTGCAGGCTTTTGCATAAACTCCATTTCTGTTTCTACATTGTTTTTCCAGTGATGACTCCTCTGGAGAAAAAGAGGAAAACAGAAAGCAGTAACATACCCTGTACATGTGCAGTGGACCATGTGAGCTAAATGATCTGAGGCAAATCATTGATGGGTTAACCAGATATACAGTATGTGTATTGAGATTGCAGCTTCTGCCTGTTTTAAATCGAACCTTAATTTACAAAGCCAATTGAACATTGGCTGGTTAGCCAGACAGAACACATATCTTACAATTAGCAGTTACACTGAGGTTTTACTTACACTGAACCTATTCTGGTAACACAGACATTATGTACCATAACTATACAGTTTCTTCCAGAAAAGATGTTCAGCTGGGATGCTTAAGTTGACCCCCTGTTGCGCCTCCAGGCTTGCAATACACTGGTGGAAACCTTTTAACATGTGAACATTTTCCAGCATCCCAGACGTGCTTTCATCTCCTTCACTCTCAACTCTGCTCGTCCCTCATAACATAACAATTTACACACCAACTTCCTTACAATTTCAAAAGTTTTAAAGTTCCATCTATCTCCTCCTTATCCACCTTCATGATTTTTCACATAAACAAAATAAGATTCTGTGTTATTCATGTGAACAGTGGGTAGTTGTGAACCCTGCATGAATGAATTTGCAAAAAAACTTTTGCATTGTTAGAAGGATGTATTAGAGACTGTAGTACAAAACAGTACTGCAGGACTTGTACTAGGATGTGTGACTTCTGAAGCAAGATCGTTGTGTCTTTGCTGTGAACATTTCAAAAGATTTGCAAATTCATTATATCCACTTTTATATCTATTTTAGCCCCCCAAAATCCCCAAAGAGGTATCAGAAGTCACCTGTTAACACTCTTCCTAATTTGAATTCAGCTCTTTTGGAAATATTTTCAGACCTGTATAACAGACTCAGACTTAGACTTCTGCAGAGGTTTAAAAGAGCAAATTCCCATTAGTTATAACCTTAATATTTATAACCTTGAAATCTGTACTATATTTAAAAGTTTTTAGATGCAAGTTGAAAATAAACTTACATAATGTCTCTTCTTACAGCAAATTCTACAGCATCTTTTATCTTTCATGTTTTTTGTAGACAATACACAATATATCAGGCTCAATAGTGGACAAGATGCAGTCTTTTAATTTTTTTCTAGTAAAAGATAAATCTTCAAATACTATCTTTGGTCCAATGATAGATACGGTGAATGCATAAAGAAAAAATACATTTTGATTTGCCATTTTAAAAGGGCACTCTAGACTAAAAGGGCAGGAACAGTTGCTCCCTGTGTCTCTTCATGTGCACACTCTAGCACATCAAGTAAGCCCAAGTGAGGGATTTCTGTCCTAGAATTTCAAATGAGATCAGAGAATGCTCCAATTATAAAGGGTGCTTTAGGCCATGAGGGTGGCAGCCATAATTCTGTAATTTTAAACTGATGAAAAATGTGTGAATTGGTTATGTAGTGCTTTTTGAGGGCTTGTTCACACCAAATTTGATTAGCATTAATCTCTCCTTTCAAAATTATCATTTGTTAATAAGATAGAACTCTGCCCAGTCCAGGCTCAAGCAGATGAGGTTAAGAAAACATGCACGGCCCTGCCAGTACAAGTTAAGAGAGTCTGAACCTTACTGTGTAACTTACATCCTATAAGTTGAGCTATGAATTACTCTGAAATAAAATTCTGAAGGACTACTTAATTAAGCAAAGAATCTATCAAAAACCCAATTGTTAATTATATTTAGGCGCCATGATGTTGAAGCACTATTAACCCACGAGTGCCTTTGCTTGTTAACGGTCTGATTAGATTGATAAACCTATTTCAGAGTGATATTTATCCTGCACTCATTATGTAGTTATTCTGATGTGAATTAAATTAGGCAGAAATTGTGCATTTTTGTGCCTGTAAAGTAAAGATGTAAATAGTCTTCACTTACTACAGGCAAACAGAAATATAGCTTGGACTGTTGCACTGATGGACTTTTTTTTTTTTTTTTTTGAGACAATATTTTCTCCAAGGTAAAAGACAAAACAAATGAAAAAAAAAGGTTCTTGGCTAACTACTGCATGCATACCCCAAAGTCAGGTAGGGTCAAGAAAAAAAAGCATATCTGTATGAACCAAAAAAATAGTAAATTCAGTTGAAACCCCCCACAAGGGCCACCTGCAATTCGCTGATATTTCAATTTCTGCCCTTCCCAAAAGTGCTTCCTTCTCTCCATTTTCCTGTGAATGAGGTTTATGTGGCTATCTCTGCATGAAATATGCCAAATTTCCCATATATGTAAACAACAAAAATGGGAGGAGGGCTAAAAACAGCCCTGGAGGAATCCTTAAAACTGCTCCTCCATTTGGACGTATATTATTAGCCTGCATGATTCAAAACACCTGGTGGGGGTATCAATTCTGCAGTGGAAAAGAATAAATGTCATTCACAAACAGGTTTAAAAACCAGGCCAAAGTAATATTCAGTAGGTTGAAAGGGCATATTCAAATTAACGCTCAGGGTATATTGGCAATATTTTTCCATAAAACCCAGTCCAACATGGTTTGTTGACTATGTATTTTATTTACCAAGCACTGATTTCTCTCAAGCTGGCAAGGAGTACCATTTAATGTTAAAACATGTAAAAATATGTAAATAATATGAAAATGACAAAAAAAAATCACTATTTTGTGGCCATATGCCATCAAGTGCTAAAATATACTG
The DNA here is from genome assembly GCA_015107715.1 of Tylochromis polylepis. Lineage (NCBI taxonomy): Eukaryota > Metazoa > Chordata > Actinopteri > Cichliformes > Cichlidae > Tylochromis > Tylochromis polylepis. Next base: position 17,908 of record VVHJ01001328.1, read on the forward strand.
AAATTAATCTAATGAGTCGTCCTTCCATCAGAGGAAAGGGCACTGACAAAGCTTACCAAGGTGAACCCTGTGCAGACAGGATTTCCTACAGGATCAGCAGGAAGATAACAGACGAAAAGGAACTGATATGATGGTTTTGAAAACCACTGCGGGTTGCTTACCCCTTCAATTATTCAAATAAGCTCTATATTAACTCAGTCCCAAGGTACTGGGAGACTTTATTTGATATGCACAGAATATCTTCCTTCCTTACAGCAGCCACAAAAAGGTCTTTTTTACAACATCCCTCTTGGTAGTGCTGGTCAAAGGCTGTAGCCTCCCTTAAGCTTCATGGCTCCTTTGACCCACATTGCTTTTCAAAAGATTTACCTTGAGCGATGCACAACAGCTACCAGAGGGAAGGGTAAAAGGAGTAAAACGGACACAATTCTGGCACACATGAAAGAGGACAGTTTAAACACCCGAGCGCACAGATGGTTTGTTCACTTTTTATCCCCCTTTGATGAGATATTTAAATGAAATGGCTCTCAAGTTTTGACAGACATGACAGATACTGTGAAGTCTCTTGAAATGAGAAGCAAACCTTTTTACTCTGTACCTAAATGATGCTTTAAAAATATATCTTAAGACCAGGGTTAGCTTGTGAGTCAAGGTTAAGCTGTATTTTACCTTCATGCCAGACACACACTAATGCCATATTCATTTTTGAAAGGGGGAATATGTAGTGGCATAGTCGAGCTCATTTTTACGTCCATATTCTTACCTGTGAGAGCTCGCTGGCATCTATTTGACCGTTATTGTCGACATCAAAGTGTTTGAACATGACATCAACCAGTTGCTTCTTGGCGACCATGCTGTCCTTGTGCTTCCCATGGCTGGCAGTCCCCATGTATCGTTTGTCATGCAAATCCAGAATCTTGTTTTTCAGCCGCCGGTAGTCGCTCAGTCTACAGTTATCATCTGGGGGAGAAAAAAAAGAAAAGGCAAATTGGTTGGATGATGGAGAGTTTATTTATTTATTTGTAGTAAACAAGGCAATAAAAGCGAAGGGGGAAATTATATGTTTACTTTGTCCGATAACATGTTTCATAAATATCTAAATTATTCCCAGGTGCAGAACAAAGCACAATTAAAAACGCTGAACTTATTATTTGTAGCAATGGATGTAGTGCTTTCAAATATTTAGCCAATTAGTACCCGAGCAAAGTAGAATCCCCTTGAAGATTCACATTATTAAACATTAGCTCCTGTTTATATTCAGCAAAACCCAAATCTGTGCAGGTCTCTGACTGTCTTCCTCATAATAACAAATGCTAAGGATTATTTTCCCGAGGGGAGCACAAAGTGTGACAGACGTGCTGCCTTCACTGCCTCAAACTAAGAAAGCGGGAGCCTCTTCAGCACAAAGAAACTGATGAACAAATCCATCACACAAGTGTCAAACGCCAACCCTGACAGCAACAGAAAACACGATGGTTTTGTATTTACAATCCACCATCAAAGGCTCCAGATCAAAGACGTAAACTACATGAAAGATTCAGCAGAGTAGAGTGGAGCCAAAGACAAAAATAAGGACTAAAACTAGAGGTTGACACATGTCAAATCAGCTTCTCCTTGTTAAATCTGGAAGTCTCTCTCTGCTAATAACAGTTATATTAGCTGATGTCAACAAGCTCATGGGAAAAACGTTGCTGTTCATTGGGAAGCCTTTTAAGTCTCTGGAGAGGACGATGACATCTTTACCACATCTTACCGCTTGAACAACATGGGACAAGTATGGAATAATAGCTTCGTTGCAGAGTCTCGTGTGAGACAAATGATCTTTGTTGGGGATGATCAAGCAGGAATGATTTAGCGAATCTGGTAATGAGAATTTCACAAAGTAGAACTGGGTTCTCACTGAGAGCTGATGACTAGTTAAGCAGAATCAGAGTGACCCCAGAAACCAATGGCATGTCATTATGAGATACCTGGGATCTCATTTTTGTCTAGTAAATTTCTTCAAGCATTCCTTCATAGAAACAACTTGAGCAATCAGCGAACATTTAAATGAGATGCTTGATGTAATCCCGACGCTCGTCATCATTTGGATATGAGAGGCTTGAAGAAGTTCTCCTAAAACTCTGCCAGGGAAATAAATGGGCTTTCACCGAAGCTATCAAGTCACTTTTATTTTCATCTCAGTTCTCTGTGACCTTGTAAAATCCCCAAGGTGTAAAAACTATACTCCTGGCATTTATATAATGTTTATTATTATGAAGAAAAAAAATGTCCTTTTTTTGGTCTTATGTATAAAAATATGGTAGCTTAAAGAGTTAGTGTAAACACAGTGTACAACCCACACTTAACTTACTAGAAATGATTTTTTGAGATTTGCAGTTTTCTGTGATAGCTGTTATTCTCTTGGTGTAAAAGTGAAGAAATACTTTTAGCTACGAATCAAAAGAGAAACACCTTGACAAATAAAAAGAAACATGACAAATATGGATTCTTCCATACAAGCTTGTTAGATAAGATTTTCTCTTAAATACAGATGTCAATATCATGGACAACGGGCGCCATTTGGATACCAGCGCTCTCCTTTTCAAATTTAAAAACTGCCACATTCACCATGTTGCAATGAAAAGGAAAAGTTAACATCATTACTGTCTCATAATTGCTATTCCATGCAGGGCAGAAGGGTTCAAGTGAATGTTTGATGAGCATAAAATTGATGCGAATCGCATGCGATGACCTTTGCAGTTACCAACTCCAACCACGAATGTTTACTGTGGGAGATATTGGATCAACATATTGAAGATCATGCTCTCTGCTGTAGTTATGAATATAAAAAAACCCTGAAAAACAAGGTTTATATTTTGCAGGAATGTTGCTCTAACAGTTTGGTCCCAGGAAGCATAAAAAAAAAACACATCTAGATGCTTGTGGACATATTTCACTTTAAAGCTTTTTTCCCTGTAATCTATATGCTGTGTTATAAGAGGGTCTCGTTTGTTTTGTTTATCTAAAGACATATTGTCAATAATGTAGTTCTACTCTTACAATGCTTTATTCTCTGATGACCTGGTGTACCAAAATTATGAAATCATGACCTAGCCAAGTGGAGAAAAGTAGGCATGAGCAAGAAGCTCTGGAACAGTGACTTTGTGTCTCACTGATAGTCTGGCTTCTAAAACTATCAAACTGAGGTGTTGACAGATGTTTGAGCTGCACACTCAGTCAGAAGCTCCCTGTAACTAGCAGGGTGTGAACAACAACAGTGGTGGCTGCTAAGGACTTTCTAGCCGCCACAGCAGGTAACAAAACAACAGGAAGATCTTTGAAATTACAAAATTTGCTTTGGCTGTCAAAATAGTGAGAATGGCTGGTGAATTCTAGGGAATCAAAACAGTAACTCGCTCTCCAAAGTGTGCCAACTGCAGCATGCTGCACATCATGGAGCGGGTTCTGCTTTAACAAGCATCAGTGCCAGAGAAGCTGCCCTGGTCACAAATGGCTGGTAAAATGAATAAAAGATAAATGGCTGCTGGCATGCCCTCAGCTAAGGTCAGCTACATAAAAGAAGCATGACCTAGCACACGGGTGCAGGCCCAAACGTGGATGTAAATGAAACTTCCTATACACAAACTGCTATGCGCAAACATGCATTTAAACACGCCAACATATCCAAACAGTACTTGTCTACACAGGGGAGTTTAAGCATAATTTGGCAATGGCGACTATAATCTGTCAAATTAACTATGCCAGCATGCCTTAGTCAAAACGGTACTTCAGGGAACAAATAAAAACTCAGCAGAAAGCTGTTGTGTTATTCAGTCCAATCCACTTTGTCAAACTAAGACCTACTAATCGCTTCAAGAATAACTCTCCGTTTTGTGAAATCCAAAGTTTCCTGTAAATAAGGAAATGTCTCGGGCACAGAAATGGCTTTTGAGCTGAAAGGGATGCATCAGTGGAGTCTGCTTTCTCTTTGTAACTGCCGGGGTTATCCTTCAACTTAGCAAAAACACCTGCAGCAGTTTGCTTAAAGAACATAACAAACAAAAAAACATTTCCCCTTAAAACTTTGATCATTAAATTGATCATCACTACCTGATGAGCTCTCAGTTCCAATTTTGTCTTGTTAATTGAATCATCTGCCTTTCTTTTTCAGTCTTACTGTAGACAAAGACACAGGAAATCAGGATGGGTTATAAAACTGTGCAAACCTCATCTGGTCTTAAAATTAATTGTAATGGAACAACAAGGGAAGAACAGTGAGGTGCTTGCTTTGTTTTTTATTTGTTTTGGGCCATTTTTTGATGGAGGATCATGTTAGATATTAGTAGAAGCACTTAAAATGGAGTTCTACTGTTCAGTTATGCCAAAAATCATAATCATGACTATTGCTGTCAATATTATAATCAAATTTATAATAATGATAATAACGTTAAATAATCCTTTAACATTATTTTAAAATAATTTTGTGGTGGTAGGAGAGCAGGCTGCTTCAGTAGGGTTTCAGGCCCTGATTACATACAACAGCAAGCATGCCGCCATCAACTTCCATGCCTTGGGAGACGAACACGGTAGCCACAGGGTAACTGACAGACAGCCAACAGTCAACTGTCACCGATTACTGAAAGTGGAGTGGCTGCAAGACCCAGAGAAATCCAGGGACAAGAACAGCTGCAGGCAACTAATAGTCCTTCAACAGGTTCAACTATGAAACCCTGAGAGCTTCCTCTAGATTGATCTTACTGACCGAAGACTCTCTTTTAGTCATCTTGTCTGGGGCTATAAACAGTGAGTGGGTTTGAGCATTTAGGGCAGGGCAAATGGGTGTGCTTGATTTATAACACAACACTGTCAGCAGGCAAAGCAATGGGCAAAAAGGCAGGGTACAATCTGGACAAATACTTGGTCGATCACAACACACAGAGAAAGACAGCCATATACTCTCACATTCACACCTCTGCCTCTTTAGAATCATCAGTTAACCTAACATGCATATCTCTGAACTGTGGGAGGTAGCCAGAGGCCACGCAGGTACAGGGAGAACATGCAAATTCCACTAAAAGGTCCATCTACCTGTCACACAAGTATAGCTTCTCATGTGTATGGATAAGATGATATAAACAAAAGGACAACAGTCAAGCAAAAGCTTAATGTGGCGTACAAGCTTCCTGCCAGTTCAGAGTTGTTCCAGCTGGTGCTGGTAATAGTCAAGCGACCTGTGCCAACAAAAAGAGCAAAGAAACAGCAAATATAAAAGAGGTGAACAACAGAGTACTGTATACAATAGCTTCAAGATGAAGACCTTGAGGACACAGAGAAAGCAATTCTTGCAATAATATCACATTAACCGAATAGCAATGGCATCTTAAATGCTAAGTGCTAAAGATGAGCGGGAATGTAGTTTAATCTGTTGTCTGTATCAATGGACATTTTGCATTTGCGTAGCAAACGTAATGAATAATAATCAAACAACAAAATCTTTATGTGTAACCGCTTTATGCAGCTGACAGTTTTTTCTACATTTAGCGACATTCACAAACAGATTGAACGGGCAGTTACAGCCTTAGAAAGAACATCTAAAATTCAAACTTATGTTTCACAGTGGGTTTTCCACACGTTTGTTTTGATTTTTTTTTTCTTTTTTAGAGCTTCAAGATTTCATCTTTCCTTATCCTTAACTGTACCTTTCATTCACAGTCTCCTTATTAAGAACACATTCTGAAAACAACATATGATTAGTAAATAATATGTTCAGGGACATGGAAAAGTGTTGTAATACATGCAAAACTAAATATTATCCATGGATGAAATACATGACATTTTCCATAGACAGGGTTGCAAAGAAAGTAACAGATGTACCTGAAACGGGTCATGAGAAGTCAGGCTGTGAACACTTTCATCTACTGTTAGCTCTTACATTCAACAGTTTAGTGAGAGTGAGAAAAAAAAAATTATCTTTTCACAGTGACTATTCTTCTGTGGGCAGTTGGTTAATAAGTGGCTTTTAGTCAAAATGTAGGCCATCCAGGTATTCATGGAAGCCACTGTTAATTTTTGATAATTTGGCAATGCCACGTGAAGGAAACCACCCTTTTACAGTTTGCTGTTGACTCAATGACCGGGAGATTGCTCTATCCAAAGAACAACAAAACCCTGCATTCAAACCATACAAAAGTGGCATTCTCATGGGTATAGCAGCATACAAGCACAGGGAAATGGTGGTACACGCTGTGGTGAGTAAATGTAATGAAGCATGAAGGCTAAAAGCAAAAAGAGTAGTTTCTGTTTTAGAGAACTTTTACACATACAGATAACATCAGTCTAGAAAACTTAAATATTGTACAGATGAAAAAGCCTGCTTTCTAAGCACCTGAGAGGCACACTGCTGTGCACAAGAAATTTAGAGTCTCAAACGTGCATTGTGCCAAACAGCATGGAGAAGCAGCTGCTGCATTAGCAACCAATATAAGTCCAGCTGGCACTAATGAAAAGTTACTTTTCGAGCTGAAAATACACACTAATCCTTTGCCGAACATGCAGTAGACTTACAGAGAGAAAAAAGAAATTCTACATGCTCTCCATTGAGACCATAAAAGTGACTGAACCCCCCTCGCTACCCCAACCTGCCCCTTTAAAAGCCCTACTGTTTTATTTATAAAAAGAAAAAGGTGGCCCAGCGGAATAGCTAGAGTCAACTCCTCTGAAGCTGTCCCATCTTTGCCCGACTAACCCTGCCCCCCCACCACCTCTTGCAGCTTTTCCATCTCCGTCTCCAGGGCCCTGAGTACTGCCACTGCTCACAATACATCAAGACAGCACAGCATGACAACTGGGCTAACCAAATCAGAGGTCACTGATTGCAATCTTTAAGAGCAACTGGAGGTGTCAGTGCCGCAACACCTGACTGAATCTGAAATGGATATCTGGGCAGTAGCGCTGCAACCCCTCAAAGCTGCTCTGGCCAGGATGATATGAATGCAAAACACTCACAGCAGACCCCAGGCACAGCGAAGAGACTCCCGCTAATATCTCAGAGTTCAAAATAAAAAAAATTCAGTCACACTGAGGCTTTTTGCATCCATACTGGAAAGTAAAGAAATACAAAACTGAAGTTCATTCCTGCCCTTGGAAGCAGCAATTGAAAACACAATCCCACCCTAAGGTCCTTTTGTTAGATATTCTTGATCTTTTAATCACACTCCATGATCTTTATCAGCAGATTGAGTTTACCCAACTGTCATGGAGCTGCTTTTCTTTTGTTACATGTGCCTATATGATTTGCTGCTGACATTGTGTACTGAAATTTTGTTTTCATGCTGTACTAAAAAAAACAATTCCATCTGTGGTTGCATGGCAGTGAAAGTAAAGAAAAAATCTGGAAACAAGCCAGTCCAATTTCTACGGGGAATGGGTCTCTAAATTGTCAGACTTATGTCAAAGCGGCTGCTAGAGTTGATGAACAGATTTTTCATATTTGGCCCGATGGCTGAGTGTTTTACAGTATCTAACATCATCTGTACAAAGAACAGGACTGATGTATTGAATTATCCTTTTGAGATAATGACTGGTTTGTTGTTTAATTATTAAAACCAGAAACTAGTGAGGAAAAAAAACCCCACAAGCTTTCTTGTTAACAAACTCAATCATAGGAGCATTTTCTTATCAGTCACCTTTGTTTGTTAATATTTTGTTAGGTTCGGGCAATTAAAATAACTTGGTGTCAGTTACAGAAATGTATTAATTATGCCACAAGGAAAATGTGAAAAAGTATTAGTAAAAGACAGGATATGCATTTACGTTGGGCAACATGTTTAAATTTTCCAACCAGTCACAGTCATCCAAAAACTAGTGATTACTGATATATTCGCCAGCCTCACAGTGCAGAAGTACCTTGAACCTGTTTTCTTGCTAATGGCCAGGAGCGGAGTGCTCAGTTTGTAAAAACAAACTGCTAGTTGTACAGAAGTCTATAGAAAAATAGCCCTTGGCTGCTTTGCTCTGTGACCTCAGTAAAGGCTTCTCTTATGACTTCATAGGGTAAGTAGAATTTTGTAAATTATGGCTGCAGTTAGAATCATAAAGGACAATTATCACAGCCATTTGCTAATGAGCATGAAGTGTTCTGCAGTTTCTGGGCCACACACCCCCTTCAAAAAGCTGAGATTCAAAACACCAAGATTTTTGATAGCGAAAACACAGCATTTTTGCTGACATGACTTCACAACCCATGGGTACCATCCCAGTGGCTACATCCCGGTTTTTTTTGTTTTTTTTTAATGTCTCTACATGCTTAAAGACATCAATGAAACAATCAACTAAACTTGTTTATAGCCAATATATCAGCATATTCCAACAATCACCAAAGGTGAACTCTGATGTCTTATAGACCAAAAACTCACACCAGCCTCCTCCATGAGATGTCTTGCAAAAAAAATAATAAATAAGTAATTCTAACTCTCTCTTTACCAAATACAAATACAAAAGTTTCTTTGGAAACCTCACTTTGTTTCTTTACCACTTACTAACTTTCTGAGCCTTTAGTAACAGCACAAGACAGATTCCCTCCTTTCATTCAGTCTCTGTCACTACTGTTTCCTCCCCAGATGCAGGTGTAATCCTCTCCTTCCAATCTTTCATCAAGACTGCCGCTCTTCCTCACGTCTTAATCTTTGATGTATTACCACCTCACCCCTCCTCTCTTACCTTGAGTGGAATCATTATCATCTAGGAGACTTTACTCAAACGTTACTCCATCCACCCAACTTACCCTTACTGCTTTCCTTTTTTTCACTCAACTGACAGAATGCCCAGGAGGTGTTCAGAGCTTCAATTCACCTATTAAAAAAAATCCCAGCTTCTGTGCCATCTGCTACTATATACGCCAGTACACCCACACCTGAACAGTCTGACTTTACTGGCCTTTTGTTCTAGCACTGTTGGATCCTGGCCATGGTGGCTTTGTGGCATGTTCTGATGGATTATCTTAATTACTCATTTCAGTGATTGTGAAACATATGACTCATCTTGACTCCTGCATCGTATAAAGCATTACAGGCTGGAGCTCAAATTTAATTAATCCAATACATGCATAAGTGGGAGAGACTGTAAATGGAAACTGGTCAAGTAAACATTTATATATTTTTATAAGTTTTGGTTATTGTAGGTCTTTTTTTTTTCTTTTTTTTTCTTTTTTTTTGGGGGGGGGGGGAAAAAAAAAAAAAAAAAAACACTTTTTTTAAAAAAAAAAAAAAAAAAAGAAGGGAGAGG
>VVHJ01001328.1:27191-39459 GCA_015107715.1 Tylochromis polylepis
AAAAAAAGGTCTTTTTTTTAAAAAAAAAAAAATACAGGTTGGATTGGACAAATCCTCCAGACTGAGATGGAAGTAGACTGAAATACAAGACAAAGAAAAGGAAGAGAAGGGAAGGAGATTGTGAGAACAGGAAGGCTTTGTTTTCCTCTCAAATATGATCCCAGAAGGCTTGATTACACAGAGCTTACTCCTTCAGTGGCAGGTCTTGTTGATGACATGATAGAAGACAGTGACCCAGGGGCTGAATACACCTTGGCCAAGACATCAAATCAACACTGCTGCAGGTCTATATTTGGTCTGCTGCAGACAGACTGAGGAATATCGTTTTTTCACAGTTGGGCCACACTTTGATAAGCGAGCTTGAACAAGAATAAAAATGTTTCTCGGATGTATAGCTGATGCATAAATGATGTCAGTAGCTGAGTTAAAGACTTAATAATGTTAGAATAAAACCCAGTAGTAGAAGCAAGAAAATAAGGAGTAACCTGAGTAACATTTACAGTTTAAACTAGTCCGAATGGCTTTCGGTGTTGCAAGGTTAACCATCTAGCCCCAAGTGAAGATGGATTTGGATTGGGTGGGTAGATGTGCGCTGGTGTGAAAAGCCTTCTATTTGCTGACCTCACATTTTGCTTTGCTATACTTTACCATTTAGGCATGCTGTCCTTATTTCAGTGGGGAAAATCCTCATGAAAAGGGACAACCTCTTACTTTTCTTAATGTTGTGAAGGCCTTCTGCCTTGGACAGGGCTGAGTGGTATACTACAAAGTTTAACACAGCCAGGCTTTTTGTTTTTGGGGTGGGGAGGTTTGCATTAGACAGCTCAATAAATCCTTAAAACCCCAGTCAGAGATAAAGGGTATCACAAAACAGTGATTAGCAACTTTCTCTATTAAACATTGCTTTCTGCTTCAGAAAAAAAGTGATCCCTGTGAGTGCCACGTACTCCAATTAGAGTTATCATATTAACAGATGAAGATGATAAATCCTCACAGAACACAAACTGTGTCATTAAAATGCAACACTGTTGCATCAAATAAGGTGACTGCTGCACATTAGAGCTCTGAAACTTTAAACTGGATCATTTAAGCACTAAACGTTACCGTCCCACAGCATAATAAAGAAGTTCATTTGTTCATTTGTAGTAAGATCAAGTGAAATTAATTTTGTCGATTGGACAGGTATTCTCGGTCCGTGTTCTGGTACTGTAGCTGCCATTCCAGCAGTGTAAAAGAAACCTAGCAGCACATTAGGACCAATTCATAAAAACATTTATAATTTTTCTGCATCACCAAATTCATACATGCACATTCCTGTGACATCTTGATGCCTGCTCAATCATCCAGGTAAGTAAATGCCAAAAAGTTGATTCTGTTCATGGACAGTTTGTGCTTCATTCAGTTGTTTATTTAAGGTATGTCTTAACAACTTGCACATATCAAATATATTACCCCAGCAAATCATCTATATTGCACTTAAAACATCCTGTGAAAAAAAGAAAAAAGCAAATCAGTGAAAACATGGTGCTACTAGACAATTTTAAACCAAAATTCTGAACACAAGAGAGTTTCGGTGTACTTTATAGTACACCCCATGTGCTATTTGTTCTTGCTTGTTTGTCCCTCTGCGTTGTCTTGCAGTATCCTGGTAGATGGGGTTAATTAGTACAACTGGGAGGACCTGGCCAGTCTCCCTGGAGGACTTAACAGCTGTTGGTCTCAGCTCTTTCTCCATCGACCCAGGATCAAAAACATTTTGATTTGGTTGGCTACAGCCAGGTTATTTTAGGTTTTACACTACACAACATCACAGACTTAACATTCACTCATCTAAATACTGGCACACTGACAATGACTAACACACCTCATAAAGTTAATGATGTTTTTTGCTTTACTCAGTTAATAAATTTTGGTTCAAGTTGTGCCTCTCCCATTATTTGCATGGCTCATAACCCATCGACCCTCCACCACTGTTTTCAGTGTTTTTCCTAATTGTACTGTCACGAATTTTTACACTTATCATACTAACTGGGGACTGCAGAGTTTGAGATGTAGCTCTTGGAGTTTCTGCTATTTCTCTGAGCATTGCATGGTCTGAACTTGGGGGTGAATCTGCTGGGATTCCCACCCCTAGGAAGACTACGGCATTGTGTTAACATAGACCTGAATGATCCAGACAAGAAAACTACCAAAACATCTGCTTGTATAGAGATGGTGACACTTGCTGATGATCAATTAATAAATGCATTTCATTAACAGCACCTGGTTGGTACTTACCCTCTTAATTCCTATGGAAGCAGTAAGGTTGTACTTGGTTTTCTTATTTATTTGTTTGATTATCTGGTTGGTTGGTTGGGTTTTGCGTTTTGTTTTGTTTTTTTACAGGACTGCATAGAATCTCTTTAAAAGGTTTCTTTTTCACATGACTGTTATTTTAAATGTATATGTTAGGAGAGCGATGAATCCAATCCATCATCAAGCACCCTTTGTCCTCCACAGGAGATGTCACAGGGTGCAACCAGCTCTGTTCCCAGTATAGTGGTGCTAGCATTACTACTCTACTGCCAAGTTCAGTTTTCCTCTGAACTTGGACTAGCAGGATAAAAAAGGTAGTACTTTGACTAAGAGTCTAAGTCATTATATTATAATCACCTCATTTAATTTAATTAAAAATATCTTAAGGTCAGCTGTGACCCCTGTATCTATGATGTCTATGCAGGAATCCGTCTTTGGTTAGCATATTTTTGGGCTGAACTGTAAAATGTAATTAACTATAGTCTAAAGCTCTTGAAAAAGTCTGGAAGCTGACCTTAATCTCAGATACTTTTTTGTTGTTTTTGTTGTAGGTAAAGCACATACCTAGAAACTCAATTTCTGACATCTAGAGACTAATGGCATTTACATTCCACCCAGCAAGAGACTTTGCACAAAGAAAATGTTTGGTTCTTTAACTCAGCATATCAGTGTTTACCTCAACCAATGAGTTTATTTTACTCTCCAGTGCAGCTCAGCCTCTGAGAAATGTTTGTGTTGCATGAATAAACTCTAGTCTGCCAGAAGTCTGCTTTGTGGTCTGAAGACATACAGTACTCTATTCAGCTTTATGTACTGGCTTGTATTATACTGCAGACATTAACAGACAAACACACGCACACGCACACACACACACACACACACAATCTCTTACTCCTACACAGATTGTAAAGCAGCTTCTTATACTGACCAGCGGCAACACTCTGATCACAACGCCTATAGATTCCTGCTTTTCATCACACTGTGGGGTCAGCATTAGGTTAAAGGACTCGATTATCATCTATCTAGCCACTCAGCTCATAGCTGGGAACCATAAAGAGTTGAATTCCTATGGATGTGCTGCCCTGAGATACGGAACATTCTGTAGCCTTATTGATCGGCTCATAAACTATTCAGTATGGATGGAAACAAGATGACTTTGAGTTATAACATCATCAAATGTCGTCTGATTATTTTCCAGTACACTCCAGCCAAATGCTAAGCAGCATTTAATAATAATTTAGCAAATATTTAATAATCAATATTTAATTCTGTTGCTGTGATCACCTTAAACATTGGTAGGGCGGAGTAAATGGAAACAGGTCAGCTAGATTTTAAAGTATTCTTCTTGCTAAAGGTTTGTCAGGATGCTTGGTGGAAACTGCCATATTGGCGTGAGCTCAGTCATTGCTTCCTGTAGTAGACTGACACTCATACTAACAGAGCCATGAGGAATCAACTTCTTAATCTGAAATCAAATATGCATTGCTCTACATGAGTAGAACTTTTAACCAAACGTTAGTTACTTACTGATGTTCTTACACTTACAGGAACATTATACTTCTTATTACAGGTGGCTGTAACTCAGGAGATAAAGCAGGTCATCTACTGATCGGAAGGTTGGTAGTTCGATCCCTGGCTCCCCCTAGTCTGCATGCTCTCCAATGCATCCATTGGGAAGTGAATGTTAGTTAGTGACCACTTAAAATCATAGAAGAAAGTGAATGTGGGATGTTGTATTAAGTGCTCCGAGTACTTCGGGAGAGTAGAAAAGCGCTATATAAGAATCAGTCCATTTACCATTATGTTAACTCCTGTCATGTAAGGATGGGAAACTAAGGCGACAAAATTGGACAGAAGAAGATTGAAAAAATGTTGCTTGTTCAATGAGTCTTGATTTCTGCTGCAACGTTCAAATTATCTGAATTTTCTGTAAACACCATGGAGCACAAACACCAAACTAACATGGAGTAAAATTTTCTTAGCATGCTTTGGGCCCTTAGTACAAACTAACCATCATTAAAACACCACACCCTACCTAATGTACAACAATGCTAGCATGCCACAATAGACCTAAATCGCTGAAGAATATTCCCAGCACATTGATGAACTATGCCACAAAGAATTAAGGCAGTTCTTAAGGCAAAAGGGAGTCCAACTTGGTGCTAGCAAGGTGCAATTAATGAAGTGGCCAGAATGCATTTCAGCAGATCAGAACAAAATACTGCATACAAGAGCTGATGCGATACATTAGTTTAAGCATTTTATGTCATGATGGAATTTTTTGGTGATTAATTTGTTGAACCATTCATTTTTAGGATGACATTTCTCAGAAAAGGGAACAATTTCACTGTAAAAGCACCTGCTCAGGATAAGTTTGAGCATTTACACTTTGTGACAAGGATGATTGTGATTCTGATCTGATTGTGTTCATATTATTCAGTCACCCCAGATCATTTTGGTTCATTTTGTTAGCTGCTGTTTCCAAGGTTCCAAAACTCTTTAGGAAGGCACTGGATAAAAACATCTTCCAAATCACATTTAACAGAGTGTAAAATATCCATCTTAATTATTTTCCCAACAATAGAATAGAATAGAATAAACCTTTATTATCCAACGAATGAGAAATTTGGGATTATTTTATTCTATTCTAATACTTTTCAACTTGCAAAGCATTTTTTTTGTCCCAAAAAGCATAATACAACTAAACATTTCTAATGGATTAGATTTTATTTGTGGTGTGGGGCACATGTGTATGAAGTGCACCCATGCTTTCCTAAAATAATTATAAAATATTACATATATAGGACGTTTTGCCGCAAATATTGTCACAGACAGAGTACGCTGCTCAAAGGAATTTAGGAAGCACTGGAATAATTTTAAAGCTTTGAAAATTAAACCCTTGGTATTACAAAGGTGGTTCTTTCTTACACTGGTATATTGCCACTGAAACTTAAGCTGCAGACCTAACCTGCTCTGGAGCAAGTTATGTTCCAGATTAATGTGCTGGTATGAAATTACCACCTACAATCAATTCTACAGTAAATAGCATTACTGTACTCGATTGTAATGTAAAACGTCCAAAACCGAGTCGAGTCAAGCCGCCTTGAGTGGAGCAGAGTAGGCACTAGTGGAACAGGATTATTATTCCTACTTACTGATCTTGCATTAAATTTGTAAGTAGATTACGCCTACAATGAAAGTATGTTTTTATATTCATTTTCCACTCTCAGGCCATTAAATGCTAACTGACTTATGCAGATCTAAATATTCCTTTAATGTAATAATAATAACCCAGCAGATACTCCTGAAGCTTAGTACAGCTTTAATTTTGATAAATCTGTTAAGTTACACAGTTACAATTTGTCTATGTCTTGTCCTGCCTTACTGACCAAAGTGCTTAAAACACACACTCATTCATACATCACTTTTAATACGAAACCACTGTACAGTGCTTTTCCAATTAAATACACTCATTCCAGTCATTTGTCTGCAGCAGCTGTATCTCTTTCAGTCTGTATTATGTGTTTAACCCTTCCATGTTTTTCTGATATGAAGAGATAACATTATAGTTTTATTTTCCTGTGTAAAATCAGCTGCTCTGCTGCCTATAGACTTATATCATCTTTGTGACTGATTGGATGCTGCCAACGCCACCCCTTTATGTAAATATGCTTAAAGCTAGATTGACAAACCCTGGGTTAACTTTTCTATATACTGACATTAGGGTGCATAAAGCCACATAACAAAAAGATATCTAGGATATGTTGAACTTACTTCGTAGTACAATACCCAGCTCTCCACCTACTGCATGTTCTGGATAGAGTGCCCATCTATCTCACATTGGATTCCTCGAGGAGATTAAGGATTATCTGTTTGACTGCAGGATGAAAGCCTCTTAAAAAAAAAAAGAAGAAGGCAGCTAAACTGGCTAGCTTGAAGGTGAACACAGCACAGGAAGGACTGGTGGTAACTTGTTAGCAACAACTTTCAAAACACTACCCAGGATATTGTTCTCCTGTAAAGTAAATTCATCAGACTAAGGTAAGACTAGGCAAGACTAAAACCAGTCTCCAAATATTACTTAGGCAGCCCTTAATATACCTGAGCATTCAGTCTAAATAAAGTCTGTGGAAAATGTGTGGAAAAGACTGGAATTTCACATTTTAAAAAGGTTTTTTTACAGTATACACTATTTTATAGCAATTATTTGGATCGCTCTGCTTTGGTGATGCTAGTGAAAAAAAAAGTCTTTAAATATGCATCACTTAGCAATTCTCTATTTCCTCTCTTCCTTTTGAAAAGTAGCTTCTTTGCTGTATACTGTCCAGCAGCTGAAAATCCAACACATTTGTCATGTCACTGGGTCACATGTTTTGCACTAAATATAGAATGAGGTCAATACTTTGATATTAGAAAACACCCACAATGCTGTAACCCACTCAACCTCTCCCCAACACTCCTCTTCTTCTGTACATCTCTGTATCTATGACTTACTCACAAACACTGCTTCAAGCAATGTTGGCAGCTATTGTTCACTTTCATTTCACCAAATTTTACAAAGCTCTGATATCCAGGAAGGACAAAGTAGGTGGAAACAAAAGAGGAATAAAATGCAGAGAGCAATAAAATAAAAACTTTTCAGGATAATGGCTCATGCAGGAAAATGGCTTTTAACCAATACTTTAATGGAAAGCCATCTTGCGCAGACTGCAAAAATGGTTTTGGAACCCATTCACTTCAAGTAAACAAACCTGCAATTGAATCCCGACTGAATCATCAACAGTCTGCAGAGCTTTTAAAGGGTTATTTAAGCTTGTGTTGTCATTGGAATATTTTAGAGGACAAGAAAAAAAAAAAGCTAAAATGAAATTTAAATTAAAAACAAATGAAAACCAACAAAAAAGCTGTTTATATTAAAAAAGGATATTAACAGAGAAAATAGTTCATAAAACCTATAGTGCAGAATGCAGAATCCAGTAAACTGTTAATGAAAAAGGCATTTAGATAACCTCACTAAATTACATATACATTGCCCTTGTGTTTTCCCTGGTTAACTGAATTCTACTATTTATAGGTAGCTACACTTATCTCTGAAAAGTCCTCCTGTAAACATTAATGAAATTATTCGGCACTGACAACCTCTTATTCTGCACTACAAGGGAGAGTAACATCAAACCTGTTTAATTGGCTAATTTGTCATATGATTGTTTGGGATCTCTGGCCTAGTCCTCAGCACACGCCTTTGATGGAATAATTGGCCATTTTGGGCACATAATGACATGCAAATGACTATAAGTTACTTTGAAGCTGGCCAAGCTAAAAATAAAGCCATCAGTCAAAGACACCAGTTTCTTGTTTTGAGGTTCAAAAACCTGCAGTGGTGTGTGCGTTGTGTAGAGGGGAGCCAACTGTACCAAAAATGGCACTAAGCAGTGCTAATTAGTGCAATATCTAAGTAGATGTTCCACTTCTGTAAGTTTCTATAGGGCTGAAAAGTACCATGAAAATAGAGATATAGTTTCACATTCTTCTCCGTTAGCAGGGGTTACTATAATTGAAACATTTTTTTTCCAAAGGCTCATGTTTTGATATCAAAGACAAACTTGTCCTTCAAATCGATGCGGCACAAAGTTTCCATCTAATATTTATTCATTGCTCGTGGTTCTTTTGACTGTGGTGAGGTTTCATCAGAAAGTACATTATATACATTCTATTTTCACTCTAATAGTTAATGATTAATGAAAAACCCAAACATTTTTCCACCAACACCATGTTCTTTGCCTTCTGTCCTCAGTATCTGTGTCACTGTTCAATTAAAATTCCAGCCTACACAGATATTGCTCTCAGGGTAAGAGCTTTTGAACTGACCTAGGACTGTTTATTTATAGAGTATGATTTTATTTTCTGTTAAAATTATAATAGACTGCATGTTCTACTTTTCTTAAATATGTTTAGCCTTTTTTCTCTCAGACTTGTCTGCGATAAAGCACTATAAACAAACACACTGCAGCATCTCAGAATAGTCTATAGTATTGCTTTTTTATACAGTCCATAGCAGATGGTGCTAATTGTTTGTATAAATAGGGTAAATCAAGCCTCGGGTGTCTAGACTGTGTACCGCAGGAGAACACACACACACAGAGGAGGGAAAAAAAGGAAGAAATACCACTCATAAATGAACATTGAATAAATTAGAAGTCTCTTTGTGGGGTAAATTCGCAAAGGTTTTCCCTTTCTGTGTCACTAAAATAGTACACTGATAACTCATTATTTATAGATCAAGCACAGAGTTGGGGAAACTGTGAAGAGTTTAATCCAAATTAGTATACATTTAATAACATGACATTCATGCCAACAAAATGCAAACACCTGCTGTAAGTTTGTTATGTTATTCACCAATACATGGCACACTATCAGAGTTTTTCCTGGGTCGGAGTCAGCCTTTGGAGGAGGCTGACCATGCAAGTAACTACACATGCAGTAAAAGGCACCAAGTATGTGCTTTTGTATCTGACATAAATCTAGTTTCTTATTATTTCTGAAAGCTCAATCAAAATAAAGACAAGTATGTTTAAATAAATGAAAAAAATCTTAAGGAAACTGTTTAAACATATAATTTTAAAACAGTGCTGGTTCTTTGGCTTTTATGCTGAGAAAAACTATGACTATATATAGCCATGACTGCAGTGAATACATATAAGCCTAAGAATGTATTTCTTCAATCTTACATAAACACATGAAATATATTGATGCATTGAAAAAGTACAGTGTGCATCAGAGCTTCCAGCCATTGTTACATAATATATAATTTGATAGTCTAAGTAAAGTAAGTAGCTTATAACAAAGTAAGCTCGGTGTGATTCAATTACTGTGTTTATTGTTTGTGGTAGATTGGCTGTTAAGTTCCCAGACTAAAAACTCTGAAAGTCCATGCAGGTGTTATTGTTCTGTCATCAAATCAACACACTCTGCAAGTGGAAATTTTCTAATAAAGAGGAAAACAATGTGCCCACATGCAAAATAAAAGGAAAACAAAAATAGATAAACACAATACAAGGACACTGAAAACCACAGATAAAGACAAGAAGTATGTATGTCCTATAAAATCAAAATCACATCACAGAAACTACTGGCAGTAAAGCCTATCATGTTTACTGGATTCAAGGGCACACTGTCAGCTATGGATTGAATTAAAATATGAGATGACATCACTAATGTCCAGTGTACTACACATCTCTCCATCACAGTGCTGTGTTATCATCATCATCATCATCATCATCATGGCTACGCTGCAGATCATTGCTTTACGGTTGATGGGGCCTTTGCATAACCAAGGGGAGGAAGAGTAAAGTCACAGATTGCTGTGTAGAAACAACCCAGAGCAAAACAGATCAACAAAATTATTAAAGATTTTCATTAAAGCTCCCCAAGTTTCATTCATGTTTATATATTTTTGTGTTTGGAAGCTTACAAATGATCCTTTTCATTCCACAAAAATGTAATTTTATTAACACGAACCACATGCACCAAACTGTAAAACTGCAGGAAGAAAATGTGTTATTATGTTACCATGAGAACATATTACATACTCTACAGGCTCCTGGGCTGGGTTCGAACAAAAGTACTCCTGATATCACATATAAGGACACAGCAATGTAAGGCACGTGGCTTTGCTTTAAGTACTGACTTAATAACAGTGTAAAAACGAATGTGTTAATGAATCATTCTTTTTACATTTAAAAATGTACTATTTATTATTAAAATAACATCAGTACAAAGACAGAGCACTGTGTTCTGCAGTTGCAGAGTTGCTCTTCTCTCTTTCACCATGTACACCTTTCCATACATGGACAGACCAGAACAGACAGGTGACGTTAATCAAGCTGACGATAACTCGTAATTTTAGTGCATAATAAGATTTCAACCTAGCATAACAAAAGAGACCATCAGTGAAAGCACTGTCACAACTTGCTGTTTGCCATTAAATCACAATTAATTCACAGACTACTGAAAAAAAAAAAAAGTCACAAACCAACAGCATTTCTGGGTGAAGTGAGCATGAAATGACTCCAGACTGTGGAGCATTTGTTGTTAAGTTCCTCCATGCTGTTTAGCTCTCCTTCTAGCAAAATATGTGGGTCTACTATTGCACTGAAGGCAAAATAGCAGTATTAAATTGAACTGATATGACTTTCTATGCTCCGTGATTGGCCGATTCTCACAGACACCTAGTCCAGGATATTTAGCCTGTATTGGACTGGTATCCCCTTTAAGTGTCAGATTAAGTGTAACAGATCCTTTAATTAGGGGCTAAAGTGGAACTTTTTTTTTTTTTGCATTTAGATGAAGGGCTCATGACTTTCAGTTGCCTTTGGGACACAGGCCTTCAACATGAGTAATTTGAGCAGCTCAGGAAGCTGCTGTTGGACTGTTGATACTGTTGATACAGCTTGTAGTGAAACCTACTTATGGCAGGAGCTGCCATATAGACCTCCCAGCTAAATTAGCTGCTAAGTCTTGGGGTTCAGTGTTTTATCACTTTGACAGGAGTCAGGGCTGTGTATAAACAAACTAAACTTGCAGCCTATAAGACTAGATCACTTCTCTTGACATGGAAGAACAGCTTTAGGTCCTGTAGCCTTCGGTAAATATTGACTGCTTTCGCCATCTCCAGTCACTTCTTGCCCTTGTCTTCCCATTTTTCAACCTTCACTGTACAAAATAACACCACAGATATTATGCCACTCAGTCCAAGACTGCAGATTTCAGTGATCAACAATGCCAATAAAACAAATACAAGTGGATGTATTTTGCTATACAGTACAAGGTATACACAACAGGCGCCTTTACTCAGAAAACAATAAGTTTGCAGATTCCAATGGGTTCTTGTTGAGGACATTTGATTTACCTTGACTTAACATTTCTCCTTCAGCCTACTAATTTTGAATTCTCTGCACCTAATTATTTAACATTTTTTCTACACTCCATCTCCAGTGCATCCTTCCCAAGAAGTGCAGGAGGAAAGCTATTCCTGCTAACCATGACAGAGTGATGAAACTATTGTACTCTGAATTTCCCCAATCAGTTTTGAGCAAATGGGCTAGTGCTAATCCCTACAGCTATATCATACAGCTACACTCTTTTTCTAGTGCATCTGTTTTCATTCAGCTGCAATAAGGAAGGTCAGCGCTGCCATGCATTCAGTGATATGACTATCATTAGCAGATCACTGTGTCAGAGAAAAGGGCTGGGAAAATAAATCAATAAAAAACGCTACATCTCTGTTTTGCTATAATGCCAAACTCTGATTTAGGATGACTATGTTCTGCTCTCCAAATTGTCCAGTAACAAAATTTTGTGCAGTGTCAATTTGGCCACAAGAGAGGGAAGTATGAATGGGCATAATCACAGCTCCAGACAGCAGACTTTCTCAGTGTCTCCTTTTAAAAACGTGGCAAAGTCATGGAGGCGCCATTTATTTCTGTTCTAAAAAGTAATTTCAGTGCATTCTTTCAAGCATAATGCCTTCAACCTGGCCTTGTATTTCTCCATTCTCAGCATAATGTCGAACATTAATTTTCTTACTGACCATTTAAAAAGGAACAAATCTGGCTGGCACTGGACTAATGCAAGGTGTGGATTTTCATGTCTCAGGATATGTTGCTCTCCTAGCTTCTTTCAGATAATGACTTGTTTGCCCTTAATCTATATTTCCTTGACTGTGATAAGGTTTTTGTCATAAATATCAATTTTCAGTGTAAGAATTGCCAAGAAACTGTGTGATGGCACATCGACTTGTCATTTATTGTGTAAATTTACACACACCAAGGCCTTGTGGATGTGGATCTGTGTGTGTGTGTGTGTGTGTGTGTGTGTGTGTGTGTGTGTGTGTGTGTGTGTGTGTGTGTGTGTGTGTGTGTGTGTGTAAGCTGTGGCTCAAGCACCTCGCATTTCCTGCATACGTGTGCACAAG
>VVHJ01001329.1:0-18170 GCA_015107715.1 Tylochromis polylepis
CTCTGTGAGAGATGTTTGGCCTGGTTAGCTCTGTCACAGTCACAAAAACACTCGCCGGAGCACAGCTAAAATAGAGCTGTGTCAGTCATATCATTAGAGTTCATCAGCACTTCCTTGAAGCTGCGCTGTGTTTCTGCCTGGCAACAGTAAGAGGTATGACAGCGCAGCCAGAGGAGACGTTTAACATGACAGCATGCATCATTACACACTCTACCTGCACTAAAAAGAAGCCTCTGTGGTACAAAATCATTGTGAATGACAAAAAAATCTAAAAGGACTCACAAGAAAATATTTGGCAAATCTATAATAAGCATTTTACTTTGAAACATTTTCTTGTTATAACACATGATGCTATCAGTTTTTAAAACTCTATTGGCTTTTTAATCTCAGGATTTACTGGCCATGGTCCTGGTTTAAATCTGTATTGTGTGGAAACTTACTCCTGTGAGGGTTTTTTTTTTTTTCCTCCTTGTCGGTGTGAAAAGCTCCAGCAGTGCATAATCAGAGAAGCACAGAATGGAGTGCAGCCAAGCAGAGCGATGCAAAATGAGCCACTGCTGCTTTAATGCTGAGAACATGTGCTCGGATGATGCAGTGACCCCACGCCCCCACACCACCTCCACTCCCACACCACTCCAGCCTCTGGGACCAAATGCAGGATCTTTGGCCTTGGATCCATTGCAGGCAGAATCCTTTTCTTAGATGTGCTGCCACACCTCTGATCACCTGAGCCCTTCAGATACAGTGGGGAGAGCAGCAGAGCAGAGAAAAGCTACTATACGATTACGATGCAAAGAGGGTCAGCTGGGGTCTGAGCATGAGCAGCAGCAGTGTTAATTTAAGCTACAACACAAAACTTTTCTTCTTGAGGCCAGAACAGTCTTGATGGCCCTGTCCTCCATGCTGTGAGTCGGGTTTCTGCTCCAACTGTTGTCACTCATCTTGATGAAATATCTGTTAATAATAGGGCTGAGGTAACTATCAACATTGAAGCCTCCGCTGTCATGGTCCTGGGTCAGTGACTCAGTGTTTTCTGTATTATTATTATTATGATTATTCTGTGATTTCATCATGGTTTATGATTACTAGTGGTTTAGTTCAGTCTTCATGTTTATTATCTTGTTCCCCCCAGTCAGTCGTGTCTCTCGTTATTCCTGTCCCTGTGTTCCATGTTTCCTCTGTTCTGTATCAAGTCTTTACCTGTTGTATGTTTCCTGTTTTACTTTGAAAGTCTGTCTCATGTCAGTGTTTCTAGTTTTGCTTCCCTTGTCTCATTAGATCTAATTTCTCCCAGCTGTATTTCCCTCCTGTCTCCCATTCCCTGATTACTCCAGTGTGTATTTAAGCCCTGTGTTTTCCATGCTCTCTGTTGTGTTGTACCCTCTTCAGGCTATGTGTTGGCGCTGTGCTCCCTGTTTCCTAGTGTTAAGCCTTAGTTTCCATGTTCAAGATTTTGGCTTGTTTTCACGAGTTCATTGTTTGGAGTGTTTTTCCAGCAATAAAGCTGCCATTTTAAGTTACGTTTCCGTGTTCGAATCCTGCCACACAGCGAACCATGACAGAATGACACGACCACACAACGGACCCAGCGGACTCTGTTTGGTATCAGCAGCCCGCAGTTTCTGCCTTCCTCAGGGAGAGGGTGAGGCAGGAGACTAGGTGTGCCCAGGAGCACGAGTCACCCTTTGACGGGTCTCGTTTGGCTCTGGGAGGGCCCCGCAGCTTCCAAGCTGCAATGGCTATGGCCGTGCCGTCATCTGTTCCTCCGGTGATCAGAGTGGGCGGGTGCTCTCTCTCTCACCGGCAGCAGCTCCTCAGCTCTACAGCTCACCTCCAGCTCCACCCTCGGAATTCCAGCCCTGCAGGAGGGTCAGACGGCGGAGGAAGAAGGATTGACTTTGACTCTGGACTTAGTCCGCTGCAGTCTTTCGCTTTGTTTTTGGGGCTTCCACACTCAGAGCTGCACAAGCTCCCCACTTCCTTGTTGCAGCCAGACCCACCTGAGGATTCGCCACCAAGCTCGCCATCTCCTCCTTCTTCCCAGGGAGAGTGACGTTCACGCCACCATCACTCTAGGGCTGCTGAGCTAACCCCTGCGGCGAGTGAAAGTGACTGTGTTTCACACGCTCAGCCCAACCATTTTGATTATGGACTACGCACTGCTAAGCTAACTGAGTCAGAGACTGTAAACCATACAAGAAAGATTAAGACTGTTATTCAAGCATGGCTAGTGCCTCCTAAGACAGTTACTCCATCCAGGGCTCATTCAAAGATCTGTCATGCTTTTGATATTAACTCTCAGTTTAAAAACACAAAGTCTGTTAACTCCAGGTCAAGAAATTCAAAGACAGTTTTTTCTGAGCCTGCTCCTCTGCCTCTCCGTGCTCCTGCTCCCAGGGCGGCCGCGGTCCAGCCTTCCAGAGAGGCCCGCCAGGACACGGCCGACCTCCGCACCCATACCTACTCCTCGGGTGGGAGTGGCTAGTGTCCGGCAGGTGCCTGCACCCGTGTCTGTCTTCGCTGGAGGCTCTGGTGAGCCCGTCCAGCTGGTTAACCCATGTTCTGGAGGCTCAGGAGAACCTACTTAACCACCTGCTGCACTTCCACTACAACCATCACTATAGCCTTCAGCTCAGGTACCCGCTCAGGCTTCAGTTCAGCTGCTTCCATCCTCTGCTGAAAGCTTGGGTGAGCTCATTCAGCCAACGGAGGACTGCTTCTTGCTGGCACTGCCCAGACAAACTGTCTGCACTGCACAGCCCTGTGCAGCTACAGTTGGCGTCGCCACAGCCAGGCATCTGCGCACCTGCTGGCCCTGCTTCGCAGCAGCTGGGGGTTCTGGGAACTGCTCCAGCTGTCTGTCTCCGCTGGGGGTTCAGGAGAACCATACCGGCATCTCCTCGTTTCCACTGGTGAGTCTGTTCAGCGGCTTCCACACCGTCGCCTGCAGCGCCACCACCTGTTCTGTCTGGTCTACGTCCATGTCCTGCTCGGCCTGCACGTACACAGGATTCGGTCCTGCTTCCTGAACCGCCGCCGTTTTCCACGTGCTCGGCCTTCTGAACTGTTTACGTGCCACCACTGCTTTAGGCACAGTCGACCTCCGGATCTGCTTTGCCCATGCCGTTGCCACTTTTCACGCAGCCAACCTCCAGAACTACTTCACCGCCGCTGGCTCCGCGGTCGGCCTCCAGAACTGTGTGATGGGCTGTTGTGCCGTCAGCCTCTGGGCCGGCCCCCTGAACTGCCCAGTGATGGACTATTGAGCCGTCAGCCCCCAGGCCGGCCTCCTGAATGGTGTTCTGGACACTTGGGCTGTCGGCCTCCTGCACAGTGTAGTTTTGGACTCTGTGCTTTTAGATATTTTTGTGTTTGGATTCCTGGTGCTCTTGTTTTGTCTTGTTCCGGTTTTACTTTTGAAAGTCTGTCTCATGTCAGTGTTTCTAGTTTTGCTTCCCTTGTCTCATTAGGTTTAATTTCTCCCAGCTGTTTCCCTCCTGTCTCCCATTCCCTGATTACTCCAGTGTGTATTTAAACACTGTTTTCCATGCTCTGTGTCGCGTCATACCCTTGTCATGCTGTGTGTTGTCTCCATGCTCCCTGTTTCCTTGTAGTTTCAGTTCAGTTTCCTAGCGTCAAGCCTTAGTTTCTATGTTCAGGGTTTTGGTTTGTTTTTCACAAGTTCATTATTTGGAGTGTTTTTTTTCCAGCAATAAAGCTTCCATTTTAAGTTACGTTTCTGCGTTCGAGTCCTGCATTTGGGTCCTTCCTCCTGCCTGCCACACAGCAAACAATGACACTCCACTAATAAGGTCATCTCAAGCATACAGCTCTGACAGTGAGCTGAGAAGCCTCGCCCACCTGTTGTTGAAGCCTGTTCTTTGTAATAAAGTTGGCTCAAAGGGAGGATGTCCTTAACATTTACATACTGTTCATATTTCATGCCTTCACAGTGTGGGTCAGGTCAGCTTTAACCTGGGCTAAGAAAACCTTTATAAAAAGTGTCTATAACTACAGTGCTATTAGACTGTACACAGCCTGACATTAATAAATGGATTTTCCTAAATTAATATTTTAGAGAGCAGGGGAAGTATTTTATGAGAAAAATATCTACTCTCACAGTATCATATCCCGTTTTACCTAAGATATGGAAACATAACATCCAGAATTAAATATGTTATTGAAAGTGAAAATGGCAAGAACAATCTGGGACTTTTGGGATTTAATTTATAACCATGTAGACCCATTGCAACCATCTTTAAATTACCTAAATAATGGCTGTTTTCATACTAATCTCAGAGCTTTTACACAAAAGAAAGAAGCCTCTCTTGCAGCGTTGACCTGTCAACTACAAGGCAAAAATTCTGTTCAGATTTGGTTTTAAAGGCTTTGCTCAGTTTCTTTATATTTTGTTGATGATTATCTTTCACGTCAAAAGTCCATCTTGTAAAATAAAGTGGCCCCCATCCGGGAAGAATGAAGCCAACAGAAAGTGTAAAAAAAGCTTGAGTCCCATGTAAAACTGCAATATCACGCTAATTCCATCTTTTTTATAGAGTCTATGAATAAAATGGGTGTAAGGATATCTAAAACATTCCCTCTGACTTCCTCACATCCCTATCTATAGATTATGGCTTTTGTTATAACTACAGGATTTAAAACCCTTGGAGCAAAGCTGCTGAAGCACCGGTTTTCATTTCCCCAATGTTTGGTTACAACCCCTTTTTTAATACTTCTTATGAGACATGCTTTGACACCAAATAAATTGAGCAGAAGTGAACTGTGGCTTTGCAAACCTCTTTGGATTGAATCTTGGAAATGTTATTTACTTGAGAGCTGAAGAGGACACATTGGAGCGTGCAGCACTGCCGTTCATCTGATTTGTCAGGGTTTCTAAACGGATGAACCGAGCGATCGTGTGTGAGCAGGAATCCTTATGAAGCCAAGTAACTGGCATCTATAGAGCAGGTTGTAGCACAGCAAGCCTTCTCATCTGTCAGCCGTCATCAGAGTTTTCAGAGGTATTGCGTCCGACATTCCCTGTGCATTAAACACGAGCTCGGAGCTTAAGTGCTCTGTGAAGCGGGCGGAATTCACCGTAATTATGAGTAAAATGTACTAAAAATTGACATAAGCAGAAGAAGAATACACGGTAAAGTCATTCTCCTTTCACATTTAATAAAGCTACAGATAAATATTTATAGATTTTATCCTATTTATTATTCAGTGCCACCACAGATTTAGTATGTGTCATTGTTACACAGTGGGTAACGGGGCTGCAAAGCTCTGGCAAAGTTCACTGACGTAAGTGAAGCAGCAGCATGCATAAAACCAGTCTCTCCATCTGAATGCTATTCTTTGCTTTGAGCTGAAACCTAAAGTCACATTTAAATCAGCCTCACTAAGTGACCGACTGATTACCTGCGCCTTCTCGTTCCGTCTCGTCTTTCCTTTGCAGCACCACAAACTTTTAATCTGATTGTGAGGGCAGCGACTCCGAGAGCTCTGATGCTCAGCCAGCATCTCTTCCTCCCCTTCCTCCTCCTCCTCCTCTCTCTGAAGCCACAGGAGGCGGGGAGGAGCCCAGTTTTCTTCTATGTAATCAGCACAATCGATTGCTTTAATTGATGACAGCAGATAAATGATCAGCAGCATCAGGATTTATCAATGACTCTGTGGCCAGCCATTCAATTCCTCACAGTCCGGCTCCTGGTTATTAGATTCCAGGGCTTTATCTGATTCAGCCATTTATAGACCAAACAAATATATATAAGCATGCCGTCTAATGCCCAAGTCACCGAAATCCTACAGCATTTTACTAAAGATCCAAAATGACCAAGCAGCTTTTGGTTTTCTGAATATTTGTATCTGAGCAAGCAAAACGAGATTAAAACTCCTGACGGGTAAAGTGAATAACACTGATCATTTTGTTGCTGCTGTGTAATATTCTGATGGGAAACTTTGACATATACTATAAATTAAAACTCTTCTACAGACCAATCAACCCATATTATAATAACAGCACTCCCCGATGGCAGCTGTCTCTCTCAGCAGGACAATCCCCAACACAGTGAGTGTCTGATCTTCTTAGGCCCCACCCTGCAACCCACTAAACCCTAAGGATCTGGTGCCAGACACCACAGGACATCACAGAGGTCCCTTATAGGTAGAGCAGTTTCTGCAGAACATGGTAGATCTGCACAACATCAGGCAGGTGTGTGATTTTAATGTTCATAAGATGATGCCACACTTATACAAGAGTTGGCTTAGATCCATCCAAAGGTGAAAAGAACAGCCACCAAAATTCACCAGGCCCTCCTGTGTCTAATTCTCAAATGCTTGTGAGATGCTGATTATTAATGAATGTAAGAGATCTGAGGGAAAAGGTTAGGAACATATATCATAATGCCATAATGAACAAATGAAGCCCAATCTCTTAAGCTTCCTTCAGTCCATGAAGCTGTCTTGTCTTTAAAGGTAAATCTAACTGACATCAACTGTCATGTTTCTGTTTGGGAAGCATCCTGGAGTGAAAGAGATTCACAGTCGCATATGATGTCAAACACTAAGAAAACAACAGCAGCAGGATGCAGTGACTCAGATGACCAGAAAACCGGATGTTTAGCAGCTGGAAGCAGAAGGTTTGAGTTGATTTTGAAACAGTGCAGCACGGGGAGTGTTTCATCTCTGCTGGTGTGTCATCAGACGCTGATCATTAGGCAACAGACTCTAACCTGGCACTTACTCAGATGTTATTTTCAATCCCTGACTGACAAACACAGACACACAGTGAGAAAAAGTATTAGCTGCAGATCTGTTCCCATGGTAACATGGACCAATAGATCTCAGCTATTGACTGAGGATGAAGATCTCTGTAGACCTATTAAAGAAAACGCCTACATTCACATACTGTATGAGCCTGCAGACACACACACACACCAGCTGGGCATCAGCCTTCAAAGCATCTTTTTTTATGTTCTAAATGCAGAAAACAAAAATACAATGGGAACATTTTCTCTCTGGGAAAAAAAAAAATTGCAACAGCCAGAGGCTTGAGTAACCAGGTACGAGAGAGAAAGTCAAATCTCTCTGAGCCATTCTATGGAACAGCTCACTCTTAAGTGGCACAGCAGCATGACATAAAAGAGGATATATCATCCAGAGCGAGTGGGCGATTTGCTCTGATTTAACCAGGGAGGCTGGGCAGATAAACTCTCTTTTGCTAAATACTTTGGCAATCGTCTCCATTTTCTGTAGCTTTCATTCTCAAATCTTCACTCAACAACAGGTTTATGCATCTAATGAAGATGTGCCTATCACAGGGGTGCAGTCTCTCTTTATTACCCTCTAATCACACCCTGAGTAGTGGCGGCATTTGTTATTAAGACGAGCCCGAATTTCATTATTTTCCAGTTTGATCGTGATGTGAGGTTGGTAAAGTGGCACAGAGACAGAGCGAAAGAGGGAGAGACAATCATCTTTTAACTACATGACACTGAGTGTGCAAGTCAGTCAGACAATCGCTTAAATTATTATGCAAATATAAACCAGCAGCAAGCCAACAGAGCCGCTACTAAACTATTCCATTAATTCACACCTGTCCTTTAATTACTTGTTTTAGGGAAAAATGAGGGAGAGGAGGGTGTCGGGGGATGTGCTGTGTTTTTTTTTTTTTTAATGTAAAGTGATGTGAGACATCTGATATCCCATAACATCCACCATATATGTATGAACATGTATGAAGTTATCTTTTCTGATGCACTACTTAGACCATAACAGGTCACTTCTTCATTGTCAGCTGCAGGTGTGCCAATAGGTCTGTGGAAGCGAGACAAAACCATATACTGTATATAAAAGATGGCAGTATATCCGATAGTCCTATAGTTTAACATATAGAAAAATTAGATTTAATGGGGGGGGGGGGGTTCAGACTCCTTTTAATGCCAAAACTGAAGAACTGTCATTAAATTCAGAGCGTTAGAGACACAAGTTGTTTGGTTTGTGTGGTTTGTTTGTAGTTTAACTTGTTGAAACTGTATGAAGTAGAAACTGAAGGCAATTTTCACTGCCGTGATTCCCATGATGGCAAGGCTGAAACACCTTCTGCACAAAATACACTGGGGCTTGAATACATTTGCAGTACTTTTTTAAAATCAAATTTACACTTCACACTATTTCCCCATGTCAATGCTAGCTCACAGACAGAGCAACCCGGTCACTATTTTCCCTCCAAAAGAAAAACTCTTAGCATTTTTAGGGGTTTCCGGGTTTTAATAAAACAAATGATTGATTTTTAGATCAAAGAATTAAATGTAGTTAAATGCAGTTAAATCTAGCAATCGTTGCTGCATTTTGAACTTTCATTGTTAGCAATTTGGCTGCTGCCGTGAGGAGTGTTTGGAGCTAGAAACGACTATATATCTGGTGTTTTTTTAGCGAGCTATGTCCATAAATTATAGATCTGTAATTCATACACAGACATAAACACATGAGTAACAGATTATTAAAATATTATAATTTCACTCACCAATACTGAAGAC
Source organism: Tylochromis polylepis (assembly GCA_015107715.1). Lineage (NCBI taxonomy): Eukaryota > Metazoa > Chordata > Actinopteri > Cichliformes > Cichlidae > Tylochromis > Tylochromis polylepis. The sequence continues at coordinate 8,541 of VVHJ01001329.1, forward strand.
AAAAAAATACTTGAAAAACCCCGACCTAGGTGCAGGTGCTTGTCCTGGCACACCTGTCAATCAAAGTAGCCATACCCCTAACTTTATGTGTTATATATCTAAATGTATGAGTTATATTTTTAAAAGAATTGCTGTCTTGGGTTTTTGTAGCATGCTGTAAAACATGTGTTTTAATGCTAGCATTTAATATTTTCACACAGGAGTTTGTGAAGATTGACTTGCTTTTGGAGTCACCCTCAAGTGGCCATTAGAGGAACTGCAGGTTTTGGTGTTTCAGCGCTACCTTTGTTTTTAAGACCTGGAAGTTGTCACTTGTACAAAATACAGAAACAAAGGTGTGTTGAGCACTCTGTTGTTACCCAAGCCCTGCACCAGTGGCAGCTGATTCATTAGGTCCCGAGCCATGTAAATTAAAATTAGGGTTTATATACATGTTGGCACTAATTGTGTAGCACTTCCTTCACAGCCACTAAACCAGAGAAATAACAACTCCAAGCCTGTTGCCCGCTGTTGCACAACATTTCAGTGAAACATGCCATTCAAACACAGAAACCGCACCAAAAGGTTGCACTGAATGTTCACATTATTACACCACTGCACTCCATTGTGGGGTTTTTACATTGGCATCATGTCCAGTAGGCTTACTTTATATTGTAATATTCATGGGGACACATTCTATTAAATTATACTAAATACTCTGTTAGTGTGGAACTTTCTGGCACAGTCTGAGTGATGGTACATTATTCGCTTTCCACAAAGGCAAATATGAACAGATGAATAATACAGTTCAAATAAATTTGCAGCTGCATTTAATCATAACAAGAAGCATATTCACTTTGTATTTGTGTGATGTAAGGTACCTCAGAAGGAAAATGAGCTTATCTAAGCTGAAGCTCATTTATTTCTTATCTTTTTTTTTTTTTACTGTCTTTTCCCAGATACTGCTACAGTGTACATGCTATGTCGGCAGAAGGCAGACATATTTATTATAATTATTCGTGTGTCACTTTAATTGAAAGTTTGAAAAGATATTTTTAATACTGTTCTCACTGGGGCTGGCCACACTGACTCATTATTCCTGGAAAGCGACAGGACATTTGACATTTTTGCAAATGTCACCCTCGGAGCTGTGAGCACCGACATTAAACTGCGGTTCAGACAGGCTGTGTGTTGGCAACAGTTTGTGGGATTTTTTTAAAACAGTATTTATTGTGTACAGGCATTCACATCTCAGCTGTATCAGATACATGTGTTGTGGATTTTTCCAGCTGAACAGACTTAACAAACTAAAGATTTGAAAGATTTAAAAAAAAAATAGATTAAATGAGAAAATATGTTTTGTAATTTGGATGAAATGGCCGTTTAATTTGCATCTCCACTGGATCTGACTGAAGCAAATAAATTCCAGTTGTGCTGTTTGTGAATTTTATCACAGCTTTTCAGATTTCTCCCTTTATCAGACGAGGTTTACTGTTGCTATGCATCCAAAGTGAGTGTCTGTGTATTTAATTCTCTTCTTTTATAAGATTTTATCAAACCTATAATCAGTGTAAACATGACTAACAGACAAGCAGTGATGCCTGCACATCGTTGCACCCAAAGTCCAGGAACATGTCAGTGTATGAAGACACTCTGAGACAAAACTACCCAATTTAAGGCCTGAAATATTTCCTTAAGAAACAAAAAACCCAGCCCCTTCTTAAGGGACTGAAACAGTAATTTCCAGTATATGCATATTCCAAAGGATTACACTGAGGCTTTGCTGTCAGTATTAAAGAAACAGCTTCCTGCATTAATTATTGCATCTCTGAACGAGGACTGGTGCTGTTATTTTTTTTATTTTTATCCTCCGATGTCTGTGAGCACACGGAGATCCTAAATTATTCATTTGTGCCGACTACGAAACGTCCCCTATGGATCTTAATCGAGGCTGAAGACCTCGGGGCCCAATTTTCCATGAATGAATAAAAAGTTTCCTCCTTAACGCAAAGAAGCGGCGGCGGTGAGCGCAGCGCTGCGGTCCACAGTGCGCTCCGGCTGCCTGTTTGGGGCCGTGACATCGGTTAGGGCCTGTGTGACACTACACCGATGGTTCAAACGCAAAATAAACAGATTTTAAATCAGTCAGACAAACAAATCAATACAATAAATATATAAACAACAACAGGAACCCCTTCAGAAATCACCACAACACCTCCAGGTGCATTAAAATTAAGCCATCTAACACAGCTGCTGCTTTTGCAGCTTGCCTCCTGTCTAACAGAGTTTGATGAGGTCTTCCTCTCCACTGGCTGATCATCACTGTATTCATGGAGACAGCTCAAGAGTGGATTCAAAACATCAGCGCGACTGGGGCGGCTGATCGCGTGGCGTTTATGCTTTATTTACGTGATTAAAAAAAGAATACAGGGCTCCTCTCAGAGACAGGATAAAGACACAGCATCGGGGTCTTACCGTCAGCGGCCAGGGAGCTCTGCATCATCAGCATCAGCACCGCGCCGATGGTCACAAACCACTGGGCCACCATTCCATTAAGCGCGCGCGTCCTCTTCCCGATCCTCGGCGAGCAGACGGCCACCATCCCCGCATCCAGGATCCATAGCGACGGGGAGGAAGAGCAGAGGTCTTCTTTCTTATTTACCCCTCCGACCTCGGTGCCACCGCTGCTGGAGAGGCGCGCATGTTTGGGAGCCATTGGTCAACCAATTAATCCTGAATGGGAAACATTTAACGGCGCTGCTGGGATGAAAGGCATCCGATCAACCTGCCCCCGGTTCGGACAAGCAGGGCTCCGCTCTCCATGAGCCTGCTGGAGGCTGTGAAGGTTGACGAGGAAACAAAGAAGCTTTAGTTTTCTCCTTTTGCGCGTCTCGCTGTGTCAGTTTCTGTGTGCGTGCGCGAAGTCTGATCTCCCTACTGCGTCCGTAAGGCGCTCTCCATATCTGCTGGCAGCTGTGTCAATGCACGGCTACAGAACCGGAAATCAGCAGAAGTTCTCTTCAAAATAAAACCGTGTGCACTTTGTATGTACTTGGCGTGTTCTTCAGCCTGTGAAGCCAGGTTCATGCAATAATCATAGGCTGTCAAAATTTATAGGAGAACAATATTTTCCGTGAAGCTGGTTCCAACTTTCTCTAATAGTTGCTAACATTTGGATTGAGATCCAGACTTTTTGAAGGTTTCAACAGTCTTTGTGGCAAGATGTATTATTATCCTTTTTTTTAAAAATTTTTTATTATTTAAGTGTATTTTCCAACAATGGGATGACAAAAGTGTCCAAAATTTTAGCCTAGGCTAGCCTTGTGTATTTACCGGAAATGCACTGCTGATCATAAATATGAAAACTAATTTTCTTTCTTCAGGCACTCATTTTTATGTATTTTGTCAAAATAGCAACAGACAAAAGTTTGAACATCAAGTCCAATGCAGATTCATGATTCATCACTGAACATCGCTTTCATCCATGGCCTTCTCTTTAGCTTACTTCTTCTACTGAGGCATTTCGGTGTGTAAATGCCATTTCATCGCACCCAATTCTTGCAAGTCTGTCACAGACTTTGTCTCCTGTTTCTGCCCTTTTGTTGTGGTGTGCATTTTCTGCTTTGACATCTTCCACGTATGCAGACGTTTTTCTTTTATGGGTTGCCCATTTTCTTTGCACTTACCTGAACCTTAACGCTTTCTTCTAGCCCCCTGGCTGATGCATCTGTTAACAATTAACTCATCACCAACTTCCTGCGTTTTTATCATCCACTCCTCGCCAGATTGTTCCCCTAGTTTGCTGCTCGTTAGTATTTCTCCAGTGATTTCTAGTTCTTTGAAGTGTGACCTATCCCACCTCGCTCTCTTTATTCTTTTTATTGTGAGATCTACTTACCTTTAACAGTTCAGAATGTCTGGATTTAATTTTAAATCTTAAATGTCTATATTATTAGAAGCAGGATCCAGCGATGATAGTAGCATATAACAAGTGTAACTGTGTAATGTTACTACCTTTTCAGATTTTTTTTAAGTCAATTTCTGAAATTTTAAATTGATCATTACTCATTATTTGTATCATGCATGAGTCACTCCCCTGTAAAGTAATCTCCTGGGTCATAAGTGGCTACAGTTTCGTGGCAAAACTGAACAATAAATGCACAGATGATTACGCAGTTTCCACGTATAACAGGGGTTCAATAAATTTTCAATCTTTTTTTTTAATGCAGCTAATTTTGGTTACCAGCAGCCCACTGCACCCGTGGTGCCACAGCTTTGTTAAAGTAAGAGGAAGATAAAACACAACCTGAGTGACTGAACTCCAGTCATCATGTTTTAAACATAGAACAACTCAGTGAGATTTTAGTTAGCAGTGATAAGCTTTACTTCTACAAACATCAACAATTATAAAAATCACAGGGTTGGGATGCACAAGCGTTTTGTGTCCATCTGACTACGTCGAGCGCACACTCCCAAGTTTCCTCACAGGCCAGAAGTGACCTTTTCCAAAAGGGTGATGTCCAAATTTTTTGCACTGCAAATTGTTCCAGCTGTCTATTATGCATTACTATCTTAGCGGTGCGTCCACTAAGATATGGTTCTTTTAAGCACACGTAGCAGGATACTGGTATCACCTGCACACTAACACACCTCCACACTCGCTGTGAGCACCTGGCACTGATCTGTGGAGTGGTTTTGTGTGTTTCACGGAATTGGTTTAAGGCAGGTGTATTTGATTGTGCTTCCACTCTGGTCTACTTATACTCCACAATCCAAACACTGCTGTCACCTTTTCCTTTTTCTTGTTCAGTAAATGGACTTATTCCTATGTAGTGCTTTTTCTATGCTACTTGAGCACTCAAGGTGCTTTATACAGAATGCCTCATGCACACACATTTACAAACATTCATACAAACATCTTTTTTCTACGTCTAAGTGATCACTATCTAACATTCATACATTGCATTGGGAGCAACTAGGGGTTCAGTATCTTGCCCAAAGATACTTTGGCATAGAGACTGGAGCTGCCAGGAATCAAATCACCAACCTTCCAATTGGTAAATAACCTGTCCAGCCAAGCCATCCCAACTGCAGGTATGTCATACAGTCCAGATTTAAGAAGGTTTAGATTAAAAGCAATGCAGTTTTTTTTAGCTGTTCAGTTAAGATTCAGCAGAATACTTGGTCACATTTTTCTATTTCCCTGTGCAGGTCAGGGTCTACTTGATGCTGCAGCCTCCAGGTAGCATTGGCTTGCTGAGGCTGGGCCAGCCTACTCCATACAGGATAGCGAGTATACTGGAAGTTTTCAGTGCACTAGAGAGTGTAGCTGATCTGGCTCACTTCGCCTTGGACCTACTGTTCTGTCCCTTTAACAAATGAGACACCAGGCTGTTTGCCCCCTTAACCTTTATGCATATTTTGATTTTAGTGTTTTGTCTATTAAATTTAAAAAATTCACTTTTATTTATTCACTCAATTTAAAAATTTCACCTTTTGCCTAAAACTCAGAGTGATGGTTAACAATCTATGATACAGACATACCTCAAATGCATGAGATCCTAATAATTGAATAAAAGTCTGCATTCCACACATTAGGAGGATAAAGTTACACTTTCCTTAAGGGTTGCCTGGTCCAGCTGCTCATTTTAACACTTATTGTTGATGTAAAACCAATTTATACTAGTTTGAATTTTCCTGGACGCTCACTTCCGGTTGTGTTTTGCTAACTGCGGCCACCCTGACGCATCTTCCTGCAGGTAGAAACAGCCTGTGTGTTTGGTGTAATTACGCTAGAAATGACGGGAACACTCTGGACCTAACAGACTAATTATCCCTCAGTCTAAAAACTGAGTGAGAGATGAAGCTCTTGTATTAGTAGTAGATTAATTCCCGTATTATTCTGGAAGAGGACCGAAACCCCGGGCGGGCAGTGTTTGTGACTGAGCTGAGTTCAGCTGGAGGCAGGCGACCCCTGGTGGCAGCCGGAGGAAGGGCCTCAAAGTGGACTCCATCGTGTGCCCAGTTCGCTGTTAAAGAAAAAATAGTGAAGTCATTGTTTTTTTGGTGAAACAGCTCCCTCCAGTCATACTCCAGGACCATGCATTTGTATATATCATCATCTAACCCGCACAGATTGAGGCCTGCAGAGAAGCTACATGCAGGGCTTGTTTGCACACAGTTCAAATCACACAAATAAATAAATACAAAGTGCAACTGCTGACTTTTTCTGACAAAGAAAAATCGAATATTTAGTTCATTCTGTTTGCACACCTTTGTGCATTTATTAGTAACTCTATCATGTAACTGTGGCACTTAAACTACAAGGAGTAAGAAAAGGAGATATCCAGAAGAGGCAAACATTGAAATAAACTGCTAGATTTAGGTTTTGTGGTGTAAGAGAGACTGTCAGTTTGGAAGTGATACAGGATAACTCACTGCAAAACTAGCTTTATTTACAGAAACCTACAGAAGTACAGCAGGCATCATGGGTGATGTGCAGAGCTGCAGTAACTACAGAAGGATAACACTGATGAAGATATGGGAACATAAGTTAACAAGACACGTGAAGATTAGTGACCAGCAGTATGTCTTCATTTCAAGAAAAGGGCACTACAGATGTGATGTTTGCTTTGAGAGTATTAATGCAGAAGTACAGAGAAGGTCAGGAGGAATTGCACTCTGTCTTTGTGGATCTAGAGAAATCATTTGATAGGGTCCCAAGAGGTGCTGTATGAAGAAGTCAGGTGTGACAAGGAAGAACAATATGTGAGGGTGGTGCAGGACATGTTTGAGGACAGTGAAACAGCAGTGAGGTGTAGAAGTGACAGATGTGACAGCTCCTTCTTGTGATGGTGATGGGCAAGTTGGCAGCTGAGGTCAGACAGGAGTCTCTGTGGGCAATGATGCTTGCAGACGACATTGTGATCTGTAGGGAGAGTAGGGAGCAGGTGGAGGAGAGACTGGAGAGGTGGTGGTATGCTCTGGAGAGAAGAGGAATGAAAGTCAGTAGAAGCAAGCCAGAGTAGATGTGTTTGAATGAGAGGGTGACAGGCTGAAAGGTGAAGAAGCAGAAGCAGTGAATGTAGATGAGTTTAAATACCTGGGGTGAACCATCCAAATCAATGGACAGTGCACAAGAGGCAGGGTGGAGTCGGGTGTCGGGGGTGATTTGTGACAGAAGGATATCAGCAAGAGTCAAAAGGAAGGTTTACAAGATGGTAGTAGGAGCTGCTAGGAGGCAGAGCTGAGTGACCAGAATGGACAGGATCAGAAATGAGCGTGTCAGAAGGAGAGCTCAGGTCGAGCAGTTTGGAAACAAAGTTAAAGAGGCGAGGCGGAGATGATGTTGAATATGGACTTTCCAGGCAGGAGGAAAAGAGGAAGACTGCTAAGAAGATTCATGGATGTAGTGTGACAGAGGAGAATGGTAAGGACAGGATGAGATGGAGGCAGTGACCCGCTCTGATGACCCCGACGAGGAGCAGCCGAAAGAAGAAAATCTGCTTTTCTGCTAATGACTGCTTTTGTGGTCCAGGTGACACATTGAGTTGTTATAGTGAAAGTGCACCACTGTTAGTAATGACAACATTTTCACAAATAACACTATACAACATTTTATTTCCATGCTCTCTCCAGATAGCCACGTCTACTATTTTCCACGAAATGGGCAGCTGCTCAAACCCAAAGGCCACAGATTTCCTCCATCTCCAGCTGAATTGATCACTTGAAGTCGTGTTAGTTAGCTGGCTGTGTGTTTGGAGGGGACATGTCACAGTAATGTCACAAATGAATGCAAATACAACAAATTATTGTTTAAAACAGGCAGGAGGTTTGGTTTGGCACAGGGCGCAGGATCCGTGGTGGTCCGAGATCTGATGCTCTACCAAATACCTGCAGAGTTGCATCACATAAAAAAAAGTTCTGTTTTAGGCCAGCGAGTGTTCTTCTGCTTGATAAATAGAATCCTTGCTGTGTTGTCGGCACAGTATCCAAATGTGAGCATGCACTTTGCTTTTCCAGATCAAAGAAAGAGGCAGAGCAACAAACACATTTAACTAGAACATGGACCGAAACTCTTGGAGATGTGTCAGAGCCAACTTAGAACTTCAGGCAGGGTTACTTGTCCACTGATGGGCCTGGCTTTAAAATTAGATGATAACATAGTTTATTTCTATTTTTAATAACTATGAACTATTAGTAATATAAAAAGAGAAAATAGAATACCAGCCAGTACAGGTTGGTGTCTTTGACTTTGAGTTTATTTTTCATTTAAAAATAGAGAACATTAATCAGAAATACTCTATAGAACAATAATTATTGGATTTATTAATCAATAATCGCTAATGAAATACCTACGTAGTTCTACAGAACCCCATTTTCATCAACCATGCCTGCTGTGTTCCACATTGTGTTACCTAATGCAAGTTTATCAAACTCCTAACTGACCATTGCTATCCATTTATCTAGTTATGGTCACGAATGAAAACTGACATTTATTTGTCACTGAAATTGTCAGAAATATGAATGTTGCACATAAGCAGGTGTGTCCTGCTCCCTTCACAGGCCAGTGCAAAATGGGAGGCCCTGATGAAAAACTGAGCGAGAGGACAAGTATGTTAGTCTTCAGTCTGAGACGCAGATGTCACACAGGTCTGCAGCTTGGCAGTTTCCTCAAACAGAACATCAGTCTCAACATCAGCAGTGAAGAGGAGACTTTAGGATGCCGGACTTTGAGGCAGAGATGCAAAGAAAATCAATATTAGAGACAGACAAAAAAAAGAAAAAGAAAAAAAAAGAAGACTTGAGAAAGAGGAATGTTTGGGAGACTGGTCAGGTAAATCTACAGGTACGGGAACATTTGTGAGACAAATGAAATGATCCAGGAGGAAAGGCCGACCCCATCTGTCAGGCGTGGAGGAGAAGCGTGACAATTTGGGATGCTTTGGTGGTGGTTAAGTGGGACATTTATACAGGATAAAAAAGATCTTGGACAGGGACGCCTATCATTTTATTTTGCAGTGCTATTCCAAAGTGTTTGGAAACCATTTTATAGGCACAAATTTCCTCTTACAACAGGACAATGGTCAGAAGCACAACTCCGAAATATTCAAGAACTATTTAGAGAATAAACTGGGACTCTGTCTGTAATGCAGAGGCCAGCGGAGGCACCACAACCCTGCTGTGAGGCTAGTATGGCCATATGGTAGCTAAGAACGGCCCCTCAGACCAGATGTCTCCAGATTATTTCAGCAAACTGACTGAACTACAGTGCCAAAGGTCTGCAAGTCTGTGTCTCCTGCAATAGTAGAAAATCTGAAAATAAATTTTTTTTTCACAAATACAAATTAAGTTAAACTGTCCTTTGCCATTACTAGCATTTTTTGCTAAAATGCCATATACCATAAAGTGGCTCATAGTGCTGTGATGTCCCTAATTTATTTAGATTTAGATAGCCTTTATTGTCATTATACAAAGTACAAGTACAAGGTACAACGAAATTGGAGTGCTACTCCCTTTGGTGCTCAAAAAATAAATGAATAAAGAAATAAAGAAATAAAGAAAGAATAATATAGAGAAATAAAAAAAAATATAAACATAAAGCCAGCCATAAAATCTACAGTAAAAATACGAATATTGGAAACAAGATGG
>VVHJ01001341.1:0-15431 GCA_015107715.1 Tylochromis polylepis
AGCGTGCATGAAGCAGAGATCTGAGCAAGAGCAAATGCCAACAACTGAGCGAGAGGGGCTGTTATTGTGTGTGTATACGGATAATAGCAAACACTGAAATACATTTCTTGCACAAAGCAATGAATTTTGTTCGCTCAAAATAATTTTCTCCTCAAAATGCAACACTTGCACTTGCAAATTTTTTTTACGTTCGCTCAGAATAGAGGCACAAAAATAACACCATAAAAATCTGGGGTTCCTCTTGCTTTGTGTCAAGAAAAACAAAGCAGCAACAAAGTAGCAAGACAGATGACATTCTAATGCTTATTACCTCCTTTACAATTTCAGTGTTGTGTTTCATAAGAATAATTGAGGGTGGATTTAAAAGAGAGCATTAAGATTCTTAAATGATGATGCTAAATATTTTGTGTGTGTTTGTATGCAGCGTCAGTGCGTGGAATATGCTCTTAAAGCCCGTCCTCTGAGGAGATACATCCCAAAGAATCCATACCAGTACAAATTCTGGTATGTGGTGAACTCCACTGGGTTTGAGTACATCATGTTTGTGCTCATCATGCTCAACACACTCTGCCTGGCCGTACAGGTAAGAAGTCAAGTATTTACCTGCCAGACAACCAGCCGTCAAAGAATCTGTAAAGTTACGGATTTTTCTACTTAGAGAAATTTTTGTTCAAGCATAGCAGACATTTTTATTCATCAGTTGGTCTGAGATGTGCCACATGAGTGACCTCGGCTTGAATTTGCTGGGACATCTGTTAAAGATTGTGGCACTGTGTTAACACACCTGAATGCTTCAAACCGGCAAACTGCCGAAACTTCTGCTTTTATAGAGGTACTTGCTGATAATCAGTTAATCAAGCCCAGAACATGGCTGCTCCTTACCCTCTGAATGCTAATGGAAGCAATGAAGGTGTTTTTAGTTTTTTCCCGGTACTGCATGGAGTCCACATTACTGTAAATATACAGACCTAAATCATTAGAGTATCTTGTAAATTGCTGCAAGTCTTTTCATTAGTATGGATGCGTCAGCCTGTAAAATGTCATTTTCAGTTGCTCAGCAACAAATTTTGTCTGCTTTACTGTAATAATTACATTATGATGGTTTTGCTATTTTTTTCTTGGCACTGACAGAATTACAAGAAACACTGTGGTGAACATCACTGCAAGCAAAAGTCCTGCTGCAGTCACAGAAAAATATAAACATTAATCTGTTTACATTTTTTTTCAGACACACTACTTTACTTTGCAATTATTTCTACTAAGCTTCTTTGTTTTATTGAAACATTAAATACGGTGAATCTTTTTGTTAACCGTCCATCTCCATCTCTGTCTGCAGCACTACGGCCAGTCTGCACTCTTTAACTACGTAATGGACATTCTCAATATGGTCTTCACTGCTGTATTCACTGTGGAAATGGTTCTCAAACTCATCGCTTTCAAACCCAGGGTGAGTTGACATGACGCATCAAATTAAGTCCAGCTGTTAAACAGATGCATTTGCTGTGACATACTTTTGCTTATTAGAGTAACTTTTCAACATTATAAGAAGAGTTAGAGGACAATACCGCTCAGATGTCTATAGACTAACTAGTAGTCAGTTAGCTTAGCTAATCATAAAAAATATAAACAGGGCAAAATGTGTCATAGACAACTGTCAACCCCAAGAGCTGAAAAATAGTCCTACTGTGAAGTGGCAGAATGTGCAGTTCTTTGAATGGTCATTTAAGGCTGGCTGCAGAAGCAAGTCAGTCCCCTTAGACTCCTCAGTTAACATGCCCAGCCTTACAGCAGAAATAAACATGTTTACAGCCTGATATAGAAAGAGTGGTAGCATCCAGAATACTAAACTCCCTACTTTATAGAACATCACAAACCCGTGCATCATGATGGTTATCCAGCTTTTATGTACAGTCTATGGTTATATTCAGTTTCTTTATACAAGGTTGCAGAAGATAACTTCAATATAATTGCTAAGTAAAGCATTGAGTGGTATCCATCTCTAAGCATATTTCTAAAACTGCTGTTTGTAAAATGTTCAGTTATATTTATTAAAGAAGCAGCATGTGGAAATGTAAATATTTGTTTCCATTTCCCCTTTGGCGTGCCTGCCTGGCTGACAGCTCTTTGTTGAGAAGAAGGACAGGATGCTAGTAAGAGAAACACGTGTGGGGTGCCGTGCTTCCATTATTAAGCTAAAAATAATTTTTTTTTTTTTTTTAACTGAATTTTTAGTCACAGAGTGTTCGTGTGTAATTTTATTGTTAGCATGTAATATGTGCAAATTTAGTGCTCTGCAATTCAATCACAGTCTGTATAATCACGAGCCCTTCAGGTGAAGTAGGTAGCAGGGGTTGCCGTGTGTCCTTAAATAAGCAGGTAGTTGATTTAAATTTCAGTGTGAGAGTAAAGACTTCTTGTTTTTTTGCTGATATCACATTTGACATTCGCCCTGCCACACGCTCAACCTCACTCAGGGATATTTTGGGGATGCCTGGAATGTGTTCGACGCCCTGGTTGTGATTGGCAGCATAGTAGACATTGTTCTCAGTGAGATTGATGTAAGTAAGCTCAGCTTCAACCACCCCGCTGCTTTTTGACTTCTTTCCGTTCAGACCACCTCGCCAGCGGGTTTCAGGGGCAGGACTCTGATTTCTGCTGCTTTATGTAACTTTTTCCTCCTTTCTTTCTCTCTCCAACCCTTCCATTTCATTACAACGTCTGGCTCATTCCCTCTCTTCCTTTAAATTTCCACTCTTGTCTGATTCTCTTCCCCCATCCCTTCTTCTTCGTCTTCTCGGTCTCTCACTTTCATCCCATCTTTTCCCCTTACATGTACTTTTGTGCACTAACAGCACTATTTTGCTGATGCTTGGAACACATTTGATGCCTTAATTGTTGTTGGTAGTGTCGTCGATATCGCTATCACAGAAGTTAACGTAAGTACTACTTCTTCTTCTGATTTGTAAGTTGAACTGAAGCCTTATAAGAAAGCCACGTGGCAAGTCTCAGTGTTATTAGCTTTAATTTACTGTAAATGTTATCTAGCGTCCACTATAAAATGTAACCTATTAAGCTGGGTATTTTCATGCTTATCTTAACATGTTATAAATTTTAGGGACGCAAAGATATATCAGCTAAATGTGCGTATTGGCTTATATGCGCTTTACTGACTGACAGATGATAACATTTACTAGCGTCAGTAAAGCTAAAAGTTCAAATAGAGTGTGATAAAGAGCTGAATATATGAAGTTAAACAAATTCAGCTTATCCTTTTGGGCCTGAGAAGTTTGTTTCTCAAGCCTAAAAAGGTTGAATAAATAACAACAAAAATCCAAATAAACAAACTGAAAGAAATATTGAAATGTTTAAAATGCTTCCCGAATAAAAGAATCTAAAAAGTGATGATTTAAAGGTGGCCGTTGGCTTTGTTTGTAAAACTTCAGTTTGATTTTCATGAAGCTTTTCATTTATGCTGCATTAAGACTGAATTAACCCAACTCAGATCGTTCCTGTTGGGATACTGCTTCTTCTGTACGTGCTGCTGTCACTGTGTTGCAGTTTTTGACAGGATATCACAACAAAATTGTTGATGAACATGTTGATTATTCTGCTTACTCATGGACATAAAAATGTCAAAACCTCACATTTCTTTGTGAACTGTGGCCAGAATTTGGTCCAGAGCAGGACGGTTTCTGATGTAGTTGTCTAACTCTTACTCTTGTTTATTTTGTTTCCATAGAAACTTGTAGAGGCAAGTATGGCAATGAAAAAATGTTGTTTGTGTGTAACCTTTTGTTGATAACAACTTTATCTTTGGGACCCCTTTGCTATGGATTAATGACAAAGACAAAGAGATTTTTGTAATTTCACAGTCCTTTAAAAAAATTAATATCGAAGCTCATTAAATTAGTTAATGATTGCTTCTCTTTATAACTTTCCTTTGTAAAAAACAAACAAACACCTAAAACAAAGACTGGATGTCTACTTTTGTGCTTTTTTTGTTGCTTTGAGCTTAGCTAGTGCAAAAATAGTAAAAAATAGTTTCAACAAATACCCAAATGTTGCATTTCCAGATAATAATTATGGTGAATATGGTGCTTACTATAGAGGTAGCATACCAAAGGCTTACCACCCAAACTGACCCCCCTCCCCCCTCCTGAGTGCTCTCATGTCTGAGCTGCAGTGCTGTTTTTCTGGAGTAATACTTCATGTTTTCTCAGTTTTTGTTCTAAAATGTGTGTCTGCATGAGTGCACAGCAAAACATTAACTTTGTTTGAAGCATAAGACACAGTGGTGTGGTTCCAGGTTTTTATTGTTATGCATGTGTGTTTTATGTGTGTTCAGTGTGTACTTTAGGTTGTATGTGCGAGAGTGTATGCAGAGGCGTGTGTGTGTGTGTGTGTGTGTGTGTGTTGGAGACATGATGTTTATTTCACATTGTGGTTCTATGACATGCTTTTCATGGCATTTATTTTTATTTGCACTGCATGTAAATGTTCAGATATTATAGTTTTGCCTTTATTCATAACAGGAGCTCTGTTATGAGGACGTGTTCTGAGTCAGAAATTTTTTTTCTACTTGCTTGCTGTGTCAGTCATGACTCGTGTCATTGCTCAGATTCTTACCAGACTACTGTAACCTCTCCAAATGCATGCTGGGGTGTCAGACGCTCACCTCACCCCCCTAACATCCTTTCCATGTCCCGCCTCTCGCAGATGGCGCTTGGCCACCCGCTCCATTCCCCTCCGGTCAGTTTTTTCCATAGAGCCTTATGCAGTTTGTCCTTGTTCGCTTGCTACGCTCCTCTTTACTTCCAGACAGAATGGCCCTGGAGCTCAGAGCTTGGAAATTCTACACAACATTAAGGACAATAATGTTGAGAATTAAACCGATGAACCTATGAAACTTAGTCTGTTTGGGAAATCCTAACAAAGGTTTAGTTGTGTTTCTTAATGTCATCACTTAATGTCCTTAAAGTTGTGTAGAGGCCACTTGTGTAGTGGCTTCACATGCAGCTGCTGTAATGCATCAATAATCAGGGAACAGATCAAGTCACAGAGTGACCTAAAAGGAAACAATACTAAAAATTAGGCCTTGGGTTTAGTGTTCACATCAAAGTAAAAATTCAGGTAAGGTCTGAAAATTTCCTGGGAGTTCAGTAGGCACTAATTTAGTGTGATTTTGTACACTTACAATGATGGTGGTTTAATGCAGCTGAGTCTGAGGTTCTTTGATGATCTTGTGTTTGTGTCTCTGTGAGTGATTGTCTCTGTGTTTTGTTCTGTCTTCCTGTAGTGAGCTCTTAAAGCTCAGAATGGAGCTCATATGTAGCGCAGGTGTGTAGACTCCAGTCAGGTGCATGAACACTCCCACAGCAACTCTCTACTCTTTCCCTCTTTCCACCTTTCTGCCTTTCTTCTTCTTCTCCCTGTTTCAGTATGGCTCAATCTCTCTGGTTTTCTTTTCTGTCCCAGTCTTGGTCTCTATTGCTGTTTCCCTCCTCCTGCCTCTTTGTCTGCCTCTCTCTCTTTTTCCTCTCTGATGTTTATTCATATCTTTCTGCACCGGACTGTGAGAGCGCCCTGCTATGGCAGTTTTGTTGCAGGGCACTACTGGCATGCATGAGTTGCTGCATTGCTATGAGTTCACATCATTCAAAGGTCTTGCGTGTGCGTGCAGTGCTTCCCCAGCAACGTGGCAATGCTGAACGCATGCTCCATCGGCGCTGTGGCCAGGATTACCTAAAGAACCTCCTCAGGCTAATTCTATTTTTTTTTAATCATTTCTGCTCATTCTGCACCTCATAATGACAGTTTGCAAAATATTGACTCAAGCCATATCTGTCTGATTATCTTATGTTGTCAGTGCTGAGCCTTTCTGATATTTTCCACATTGAGTTAAATCCTTTTTTTGCTGTAAAATCACGTTATCATGATACAGGCTCAGTCTAACCACCATCACTATGACTGATGTTTCTTTTCTTTTTTAAAATTTTGCATCTGGATTTTGTTTGTGAACAAATGCTCGCTGATTACAGCTGATGATATCAAATGATTTATTTGCCTATTGACATGAATTGCAAACAAAATTTGTGTATGGGTGTGAATCTGTGCGAGCGACTGTTTGTATATAATTTATCATACTCAATCTCTTTTGGTCAGCAAATTTTCAGTCACTCAAAATGACAAACTATTGGACTGTGAACGTCCTACTTGTGCTCTCTTGTGTTTATTTATGCTATAGATAATGCTTCAAGCACACAATATATGATTTTTGTGCAGTCAAGTCACATGTTGATGTGTACCTGCCTGAATCTGAAGCCTGCAGGGTATATGTTGAGATACAGCAGAACTCTGTAAGAACAGCACATGATGCTTTTATAGCGACATCGATTCATTGCATTTGTCAGTTAGCCATAACTACGCATTAACATCGTCTAAGAGGATCTCATCATAAAATCCATTTAGTCCCATCAGTAAAAACCATTACACCGGGGGAGTGATAAAGTTGTGTGCCAGTCTTAAATGTTGATTCGTATTTAAGTAATTTTATGTTGTATGTCAGTCAACTCCACATAGAAATGTTAAGTAATGTGAACTTGTTGTTTGGCGGTCTTTTAAAGTGTTAAGATAACATTTAGTGGTAAATACATGTGTGTCTTTGTCACAGTGAAACTAGACAGTTTGTCCTGTCAGTGAGAAGAGTAGTGACTTTGTTCTGTCTGCGTCTTTGCTGACGTGTGCTGGTGTTGTGTGATTTAAAAAAAACAAAACAAAACAAAAAACCTATCAAATGTGTTGTTCAACGTTTTTGGCCCATTGTGTGTTAGACTTGCGGGCTCTGTACAAGTCATTAATACAGGTCTTTGATTTTAAAGCCAACGGAGACTCCTCAGTTGGATGAGTTGGGGGTAAGATGCTCCACCCCCCACCCCTTTTAACCCTGTCAGGGCCCTGCCATGTTTGGATTTGCATTTCTCTGTTTGGTCTTTTCTTGTCAATTACACTTTCTATGATCTGTTGCTTATTTCAAGCCCATTTTATGTACTATTATGTTTTCATATTTAGGTTTCCTTTCTCTTTGTGTTTCTATTCTTTTTTTTCTTCATATTGCTTTTGTTAGCTCATTCGCATAAATCCTCAAAACATTTGCTTTTAATTTTTCCTTTTGTTTGGAGTTATTTCGAAGGAGAGTGTGTCTCTCAAACGTGACGTTTGTATCCTGTTAGGTGGGAGTGGTTTTTAAGCCGCTCTTCACGTTTGTATTGTTGACACAGCTACATGGTCTCTGCCACCATTCTTGGGTGGGGTAGTGACCCATGGATGACCCCTGGGATCAGGTCACCCAGCTCTGACCTGTGAACCTCCTGGCCGACCCGTTCGGGTTGGTCCCACTGTGACTCCGCATGCAGTGACTCTGGACTGAGGGTGCCATGCTTGTGCAGATGTGTCCTGTCAAGTATGGCAAGGTTTTCTCCAGCATGCTTGCCTCCTTGCTTCCTTCCCTGTAGGTCTTTACAGTGACAGGGAACCTGACAGTGCTTTATAAACAGACAGAAACAGACACATATCAGCTGCAGCACACTGCCTAACAGACTTCTCTAGATTTTGTTTTTTGAAGTCTTCACAATTGTTTTTATAGCTGCAATCATATCTGAAAGGCATGGCGGTCAAACCAGAAATTATAATCTCTGCTCCAATAAAAGTTGAAAACAGCTTTGATTTAAAGATACAGTTTCAGTTTTTCACAGTGAAAAGATGCAGTGCTGCTTTCTCAGCCCATATGTAGCTGGTACAGAGGTCTTGGATAAGACCATAAAGCACAGCCGGGTGCTCTGTGTTCACTATAAATGTGCTCTGTTGCTCTTCTGCTGTATAACACTGGACTTTTCCTCCACAGAACACGGAGGACAGCGCTCGAATTTCCATCACTTTTTTTCGTCTGTTTCGAGTCATGCGGCTGGTCAAACTTCTTAGCAGAGGAGAGGGCATTCGCACCCTGCTTTGGACTTTTATTAAATCCTTTCAGGTGAGATGCAGCTCAAATGTCTAATTAGTGTCTGAGGGAAAAATGGAAGTCACTCATATTAATCTTTTTCTACTTCTTTTCTGTTTTTTGCCTTAAGGCTCTGCCATATGTTGCTCTTTTGATAGCCATGCTGTTCTTCATCTACGCTGTCATTGGCATGCAGGTTGGTAAATAAACTCGACAGAAAATACTTTTTCCACGGATTTTTAACCACGACAGTAAGAGTGCAGTTGTATTTATTTGGCAATGTTTCTGTAACAGGTGTTTGGAAAGATTGCAATGGTTGATGGCACTCACATTAACAGAAACAACAACTTCCAGACCTTCCCACAGGCCGTGCTGCTTCTCTTCAGGTCTGTTGGTAACTGATGTCAGGCCATCAGGAAAATCTAATTTGTTTTCTAGGTGATTAATTTGTGTCTGTCATGCTTGCATTTTCTCCAGGTGTGCCACAGGTGAAGCGTGGCAAGAGATCATGTTGGCCTGTATGCCAGGCAAACTGTGCGACCCAGAGTCTGACTACAACCCCGGGGAGGAGATGACGTGTGGCAGTGGATTTGCAATAGTTTACTTCATCACCTTCTACATGCTCTGTGCTTTCTTGGTACACAAAAATGAAACTGTGTTTATCTTAGGATTAATTTCTTATCAGTTATACTTGCATGGTATGTATTGCATTACCTTATCATATGCAGTACAAGTATTGGGAGTTCTGTTTCCTAAAGATATCAGTATTCACATTGCAGGTTTAATAGGTGTAACATATTTCTATACATATCACATTTGCTCATCATTTTGATAATTCTTACACCTAGAGCTAATATGAAATGAGACAAAATCGAATGATCATCTTTAAAATCATCATAATATCTTTAAAGGAAAGCAACAGGTCCAGGTTATGTGCATCATAGCACAATAGCATCATAGTAGAAATATCCTGTCTTTAAAATACAATGTGTTGCTAGAACCATCTGTTATTTTGAAAAATACTTTGTAAATGTATAAAGACCATTTTGTTTTATTTTCTTAGATTATCAATTTGTTTGTGGCCGTCATTATGGACAACTTTGACTATCTGACACGTGATTGGTCCATTCTTGGTCCTCACCACCTTGATGAATTCAAAAGAATTTGGTCAGAGTATGACCCCGAGGCAAAGTATGTGCTTTATTCTTCATCTGAATATTCATGTTTATGTTCATTTTTTTTCTTACTATGTCCATTAATTTCAATTTATTTTTCTCATATAGAGGCAGAATAAAACATCTGGATGTTGTAACCCTTCTTCGTCGCATCCAGCCTCCTCTGGGCTTTGGCAAGCTGTGTCCTCACAGAGTGGCTTGCAAGGTCTCCTCTCCTCTCCTCTCCTCTCCTCTCCTCTCCTCTCCTCTCATTTTGATTAATAATTTCAGGTAGAAATGATGATTATTTTACAACAGTATTAAGGCTTGCTCTCTTCTTTCAGAGGCTGGTAGCCATGAACATGCCTCTGAACAGTGATGGTACTGTTATGTTTAATGCCACTTTGTTTGCACTGGTGCGGACAGCCCTAAAGATAAAAACAGAAGGTATAAACCAAACATGAATGATATTTCCTTAAATTGCTCCTAAGAACAAAGAAAAATATTCAGCTCATGCACACACTGCATTAATTGTTCTCTGTTAACTGCAATAAACTTCAGTTTAAATGGCTGTAAAGTGGAGGGCTGGGTTCTCAGGGATGCTTGTTTCCCTGTGGTGCAGGTAATCTAGAGCAGGCCAACGAAGAGCTGCGAGCTGTCATCAAGAAAATTTGGAAGAGAACCAGCATGAAGCTGCTGGATCAAGTAGTGCCTCCTGCTGGTGGTTAGTGGAATTAACATCACAGACACCTTCATGTCCTTCTGTTAAAGTTTGACACACAAACCACCCTAAATCAGCCTGCAGAAAACACACACACAAACCATATGCTGCCATGCTGTTCACATATAATTACTCCAAACAGGTATTTTAATTGTAGCAGGTCCTTAAATAAAACCTAACACTCACGCTCACACTGAGACAGTCTCACATATAAGTAAGGCTATATTGTGCTGTTTCTGCTTTGTTCATCTTCTCCCTGTTGTCCCCTCAGCAGTATGTTTTTTTTAGTCTGTGTGTATTCAGTACACACTGCTCCCTCTCTCCTGCCCTGGATGCTGATGGAGGCCACTGACTATCTGCTGGGCTTTGGGCTTGCATGGCCTTATAGACCACTGTGCAAGAGCATGCTTCGTCTTTCTCTCTAACATCTCTGTCCTTCCTTCTTTATCTGTCTCTTCTCTCTGCTCTCTCCTCTTCTGTCTTTTTTTTATTGCCTGAGCTTTTACAGCTTTTTCTCCTCACACTTTTGTATCTCTGTGTCCAAAACTTTGAAAACACTTCAGAATATTCTGAAGCAGTTCTGTTTTAGGGTGGTGGCATGGAACTAGTGTTGCCTCTCTCTCTGATCTCTATCCCCAGCGTGCTTGTTCAAAGTGATTCAGACCCCTGCTTCAGAATGATTCTCACACATTCTTGTACATGCTTTTTAAATAAAAAAAATGGCAGAATATACATGCAAGAACACAAGCTTTGAGTACAGTATTTAGAAAAAAAGGATACATAATATTACGAAAGGGCATACATGAGCACAAGCATATGAAATTACACACTGACATGTATGATGCATACTGTAGTTTTGCTTGCTTGCATGTGCTAAAGCAGTAAAAAAACAAAAAAAACACAAAAAAAACATTCAGTAGCATCCCTTGACATTTAAGAAAGATTTAGGTTCAAACACCCTCTCGTGAAAACAATGAAGAAAAATTTGAACAAATTAATCAAGTGGCCTAAATGGAAATATTGTTTTTGATACACATTTAAAAACTGAAAAGGCTCTCTGTTTTTCTGTTGTGATTAACTGAACAGAATTAAAATTGATCTTTAATTTTCAATGAGCTTGTACATCTGTCAAACCTCCATCTGCTCAGATGCTCTTGTTCATCTTCTCTTGAGGAAGAATAGACTTTCTGCGACGCAATAGAAATCATTTAAAGTTTTAATGGGTCCTTTTAATGTTGCAGGTGTTTGAACATAAATTCCTCCAATTACATCATCCACTTTAAAGTCAGACATACTTACATACATGTAATCTCACTTCTTTTACATGCAGAAATACACACGTGAAGACGTGTTGGGATATATTCATTATCTGTCCTTTTTGATATACAGCAAATGATCCTATTTGGTACAGAATGGGGTAAAGTATATACACCATCAAAATGGTTAGAAATCATTTGGTTGGTGGAGGTTAAAAAGTGCCTCGCTTTTCTTAAGTCTTAAGGTGGTGGACCTCAACCACTCATAGATGAGGGGAGAGAAGAGTCTTTCCCTCTCTCTCCCAGGGTACTGTGTGTTGCTGACATAGGAAGCATTTGTGTGGTCTGTTCACTCAGATGATGAGGTAACCGTGGGGAAGTTCTATGCCACCTTCCTGATACAGGACTACTTTAGGAAATTCAAGAAACGTAAAGAGGAAGGCCTGGTGGGTGCACACCCTTCCCAGAACAACACAGCCATTGCTTTACAGGTGAGTCTTATGGCACTCAAGTGTGTTTCTGACAGCGTGAGATAGGCTGTTGAGACCTTTGTTAAAATGGATGAATGAATTTTGTTAAATCTGATATACATCTCTGTGCATTTCATTCAAAAATCATCAAGAGTGCTGATGTTATGGTTTGTGATCCAGCAGGACGTTCATGATCTTGGTGTACAGTATGATTCTGTGATTTATGTTTCTCTTATGTGAATTTAGTACTTGTGTCTTCTGTGTCTTAAAAAAATAGCTAGATGTTGATGTTAAGTGCACATCACTGTCTTCAGCCACCATTGCATGTATTTTCTGTGCATCACAGTCCACGACTCATGAATTTCACATGCAAAGCTTGTTGCAGTTTCTGTTACCTTATATTGTATGATATATGGCTTCAGTATAGTCCCATATATCACTGTCAGTCAAAAAACATGACCAACTAGTTTCTTTATAATTAACTTTTTCTATGTATTCTGCTATTATATAGATCTACAAGGAAAAGGGCTAGAGGAAAATAATGTTTTTACATTATTTTACATTTTGTTATTTTTTTCATCCAAGTACCTTCCAACTAGTAAAACATTTCAGAGGACAAAAAAAAGGGCTGAAAGGGCTACAAAACAATGCAACATCAGTAAAAGTAAAAGCGAAATATACAAATAAATATCTTTTAGGAGTAATATTAAGTAATTTGAAAGTGTAAAGAAAGTAATGCAGTAATAAGTACATACAAAAGTTACTATAAAGTGAATAACTTAAAAATGGGAAGGTAAGTTAATAGCAGAATAAATATAAAGATAAATAAATCTTAAAGTAAAGCGAATCAATTATATAAGTACGTGCAGTGGTGTCACCTGAAATATAAATTGCTCTTTTTTCCAAATTAATAATCCCAAAAGAGCGTCTATTTACTTGAAAGCTTGATTTCTTGAATAATGTTGCTAAGTTTGCTCTTACTTGGTTTTAAAAATGGGAAGATACTTTAAGTATTTTTAGTCACCACACAATCAATGTAATTAGATTTTAAATTAGTCTTATATCCTTCAACTTCCTTCTTTCTGGTGGACTCCACAGATAAACACATTTCAAATATGTTGACTTTTTTATGTTAACATTGTAGTTTCGCTGAACTGTGTGTCACATATTTTGCATTTAAAGGATCTCTCTCATTCTTGGTGATAGGAAGGCCTGCAGCATTCAAACTCTTTGTGTTGTTGATATCTCTTTCTGTGAAGTTTTATTTCACAAATTGCAAACATTGCAATGAAAATTGAATACTAAATACAACATATGGTTTATTGAAATTACATTTTTTTTATTAATTCAAGAAATATCCATGAATCACAATTTTTATTTATATTAAATTACTTCCTGGAGTACTCAAAGTATCCCCAGTATGTGACAGAAGGCATATCTGGATGCTACCAAAAATGTCAGTAATATTTACATAAGGCTACATTCAGGAGAGCACATCTGTCTGTCTCTGTGTTCTCATCTCTCACAGTCTGAAAGTACTGTAAGTGTCAGGTGTTGTAGAGCACAGGTGCGTGTATGTTCAGTATGTGTGGTGGTTGTGCCTGTATGATGTCAGAGTTCGCACTGTGAGTTTTAAGATGAAGGTCACAACCGTAGCTCTTAGCCCTGTTGTTGTCATGGTTCCAGGCTGGCCTTCGCACGCTGCATGATATTGGGCCCGAAATTCGCCGAGCGATATCATGTGATCTGCAGGATGACGAACTAATAGACTTTATTCCAGAGGAAGACGAGGAAATTTATAGGGTAACTGATTCAAATTTACATGAAGGGCAATGTTTGTGCTTGTAAATAATTATTCTTGTTCATGGAAAACTACATATGAAAAAGCTAGCTGTAGATGGAAATGGAGTAGGAAGCATTTAGCAGCTAAATCTGTAGCAGAAGCATTGGCTTCAGATTTTATATCTGCAATATGTAAGGTTTTTTTTTCTAATGAGTTCATTTTGCTTTATTATGTTTCTCTTCCATTTCAGTTCCAACAATCTAAACAGTGTTTTATTTTGCTTGCACATCATGCCATGTACCAGCTTCTTAACTTACTTTTGCGCATATATTTTTCTTAAACAATATCAGCTCTCAGACTTAACATCAATAGCATTTGTCTTGTAAGAAGGAGGAATGCTGGCGGTTTTACTGTGAGTGTTCCTTCACAGCGTAATGGTGGACTCTTTGGTAACCATCTCATGAATGGTGGTCATCGGCGATCCAATGGGCATCAGACCAATGCCACTCAGCGCCCTCTGCAGGTGCAGCCTCCACCTCACTATGCCCACATGGAGCAGCCAGTGGGACGCCTGTCTAGAGCCAATGCAATGTCCCATCCGAACCACCATCATCACCACCACCACCATCATCACCACCGCCACCACAACTCCTACGGAAAGTCTCCCAAGTCAACCAACATAAACCTCAACAATGCCAATGTGTCCAGTCTGCCCAACGGAGGACACCATCGCTACTACGAACACGCACCTCCCAATGGCTATCCAGGTCTACGCAGCTCCTATTACGATTACGACAAGCCACGGACACCCCAGGGTCAAAGGTATCCACACAGTGATCATATTATCACGTTGCAGAATTAGATCAAACAATATAGAGTGAAACTGAATTTATATAAAGTACCTCATTACATATAAAATCCAAACTGAAGCTCTATTCACCCCCTGTTGTTGTACCCTCTGTCTCTGGCACATTTTATTTGGCGGTGTGCTCTTACTCCCATTACGTGTTAAATGCTGATATTACATGTGGACTAAACATGTAAAATATTACATCACATTAAGATGTGCTCAACATGGACTGTTGCAGCAGGAATTTCAATATTGTCTGAACTGTTCTTTCTCAACTCATCAGTAAGAAAATCTGTGTAGAAAAGGCAGATACCACCTTTGTATGGATGTAATTACAAGTGTATGTTACAATGAATTTGATAATTATGGAAAAAGATATAGTACAAATAAAGAGGTGTCTTTGTCTTTATTACTGCCCAGTGATAGCTCCGAAGAGACTTCTTTTGGTGTATAACAACACATAAGAGGAATTTTAAAAAACATTACTGTGATTATTTACTGTGTGAGTGCTTACTGTTGTCAGACAACTGGTGGACAATACTGCTACAAAAGTGTTTTTCCCAGAGGCAGATTCTTATCAAACTTTTCCATTAGATTAACCTCTGCTGGAAACTTCATTCCATAATGCATCATAAGCCTACTTTTGTGCTGACACTTAATTTGTGACCAGTAGCACATTTTTCTTCTGATTTCCCATCTTCTGTTTAAACTACATTCTCCAGTATTGGGCCTGTTTTTCCTTAAGCCCAAAAAGTTTGGGGGACAATTTCATTGCTTCCTCTTTATGAAAGAGAAATGATTCTCAGTTTGTTTCTTATCTTTAAAATAGAAAATGGAATTGTCATCCAACAGTGGAGTCATCGCCATCACTCTCTGTTCTCCTCGTACATATATATGAAAATGCTGTATATGCTTCATATACTGTATGATATATATGTCACACTTTCTTCACCCAGTCTCCTGTGTTCTCTCCTTCTCCCTTTCTCCTTCCTAACTAAATTCTTTCTCTTGACCATCCCTGTGCTTTCTTGGACAGAAGGCGCTACTATGAGACCTATGTTAGGTATGTTGTTTTTCTAGGTTTGGTTCCAGCAATGTGTCTCAACAGCAAAAGAAGGACTTTTGTTTCATTTTGACTTGGTTTTGGAAATCGTTGCATCCTTGCTAAGTCAATGTTTCACATTAAATGCTGGCCAGTCAT
>VVHJ01001343.1:0-15979 GCA_015107715.1 Tylochromis polylepis
CAGCTTATTTCCAACTAATGTAAATTTTACGAAATGAGAACTTATGACAAATTTGAACAATATTTCCCTGTCGTCGTTACCGGTTTGCTAACAGTGAGATTAGCAACGCTTAGCGGTGATTTTAAGTTAGATAAAACGGGTAATAATAATGAACTTATAATGAACTAGTGTAGTAACATAAGCATAAAACGTGTTAAACAGCACAGTGGGCGGTAAACGGTAACAGCTCCATTTCGGCACTATTTACTCCTCTAATCGTGTAGACTAATCAGAGGAAGAGGATGTGTGTGTGTCTGTGTATGTGTGTGTGCTCATGTTTCCTGATAGCAGTTCTCTCCCTGCAGTGAAGCCATTGTTAAATCTTCCTGGGAAACATGAAGGAAAGTTTACTGTGAAGGGGAATGAGGGGCAGAGTGCTGCAGCTGAGGGTTTAGGTGTTTGCAGTTCAGCTTTCTGTGATGGGGAGGGGTCCACAGTTACTACCCTGTTTGCTCAGCATGTAGATCGACACTAATATGAGTTTCACCGAGAAGGTCACTGATAAACTCGCTTTTTATTTCAGGACTAATGTGCTTCCACTTCCTGGAATACGAGTCAATAAAGACGACAGTATAGTGCTTAACAGCTCCAGTATCTGTGTGCTGTAAGTAAATATTTTCTGCTTTTCTTTCAGTCCAGAAAGTCTTGGATTGAGGAAACCTTCTCCAGGAGAGAGTGTGTGAAGTTCATCCCTTCCTCTTGGGATCAGCACAGGTAAACTGGGATCTGATTGCACTGATTAGCTTTTATGATTCTGAGAAGAAACGCAGGCTGGTTTGAGTCACAGATTGTAGTATAACATTAACAGCAGCTATTTGAAATAACATTTTTCTGAGAGCAGAACTATTTGGCATGTAGCCCTTACTTCCAGGAATTGCAGCCGTGTGGATATTTTGATAACGTGTTGCTTCCTGTCTCTTTCAGATGTATTCCAGTATGCCACGTTTGCCAAAATTTGATAAGGTATCACTGATGAATTGTGTGCTTATAATATGACTCTTAAGATGCTGTCCTACCAAAACTGCCCCATATTCTAGCTGTTTCTTATTTTCTTACTACATGCTTCTGTATTGTTTTCCCCACCCTCATTCTTTCAGCATTTCATCATGTGCTTTTCTGTCTTGTTTCTCCTACATTTGCACTGCACAGTTATGGGAAAATGGGAGGAAATGTGTGATTTTCATGGTCTGTTAAATGATAACAGCAACCAAAGATAGAAATGTGGACTCAAGGGCAAAGGGAGGTGGAGAGGAAGTGATAATAAATGGAAGAATCACTGAAGACTGGTTTAAAAAGTCCAGGTGGATTCCTTTCATCTTTTGGGGCTTGTCATGCGCCTGCAGATTATTATTGTTTGTTAACAACCCTGCCTCTATTTTGAGGAGCTAACATGTAGTCAAGTGTCACTGGTAATTTTGTTACTGTTGTTTGGCCTCTTCCCTGTTATCTAATAGTAAACTATCAGAAATAGCTACTTAATTTATTTAAACTCAACAATGTTATGTTGAAGTGTTGCAAAATTGTGATTGAGTTTGCTCTTGCTACAAAATTACCTTACGATGCTTCTTCTTATGCATCCATGCAATGTCGTTCTATTTGCTAGATGTTGCTGTGGCCGCCTGATAGGCGAACACTCTTGGCAAGACTCCCTTCCTCCGTTGTCCCTCTGTCCTGGTCCTGGACAGGATGTGGAAGAGGAGTGGTCCATGGAGCGCCACACCAGGGCCAGTCCCACCAATGCCTATGGCACCGTAGACTTTGAAGATACTGCCACACGTGTCTGTCGAGCCAAGGTCTGTGAGTTTATCAGCTCTGTGCGTGTTTCTAGGCCAAAGGAACATTTTTTGAAAAGTAAACTGAAGCAAATGTTCACATGCTCAAGAGACTGCTTCAAATATAGAAGCAAATGCTTTCTCTCCAGATAATAAGACCTAGATTTTGATGGTTGCATAAAGTTTGCTTTGCTATGATGTAAGCAGGCTTGGTTGGGATGCATGAAAGCAAAGATGCTATCTAATGTAGTGACAAAACAATCGGCTCAGCAGCACCTCAGAAAAGTACAAAGAGCTTCTCAGTTGCAAACACTTTAATGTTTTTCCAGTATGTTCGTGTTGCTGTGGACTCCAAGCCAGAAGCACTACTCCAGCTGATGTTGAGGGAATGGCAGATGGAAAGACCCAAGCTACTACTCAGTGTCCACGGAGGCTCTGAAAATTTTACCTTGCCACCTAAAGTCAAGCAGGCCTTTAGCAAAGGGCTGATCACTGCTGCCCTCAGCACAGGGGCATGGATTTTCACTGATGGCATTAACACAGGTAAGTTTTACAAATTTTTGTGGAGCATTATTTTCTGCCTATCTCCAGTTAATGTCTGGCAGCAATCACATTACTTAATGTAAAACATCTGAAAAACTCTATGTTGATCTGTGTTGTGTTCCTGGAAGGTTCAGTTTTGGTTAGTTTTGGTTAGGTTACATTGCTGTATGCTGTGCTGTTGTAAAAGTACCCCTTGGATTTTAGTGGTTTTGTTTTTATTGTGTATTTGCTGTGCGTTCAGCTGCTATTTGCATGCCCTCCAGGTGTGTCTAAATATGTAGGTGATGCAGTTAAATCCTTTGGAAGCCATGACCTGAGGAAGAGAAACACAGTTGGCATCACACCCTGGGGAGTGATTGACAACAACATGGACCTTATAGGCAGAGATGTCAGTACTGAAATTGTGTTTCTGCACATTACTCCATTCCTCACCACATTTTTTGAGATATGCAGAGTACTATATCCCACTGTGCTGCTTTACATTGTCTTTGTCTGACACTGATTCAACATCGCTTCAGGTGTTCAGGCCTTACCAGCCTCTGGGAAACCCTTTGAGCAAGAGAGCCTGTCTCAATGGTTTCCACTCCCACTTCCTGTTGGTGGACGATGGAACACTGGGCAAACATGGCTGTCAGCAAGGCCTCAGGAGGAAGCTGGAGAAACACATACAACTACAGAAGATACATCCCCGTGGGTCCCTTTGTGTTTTTGTGCAAAAACAAACAAAATGAAACAAAACAGGAAGCACACAGATTTGACTGATGTTTTATCATCATCTGTTTCCTTTTTTGCAGGACTGAACCAAGGAGTGCCTGTGGTATGTGTGGTGGTGGAGGGAGGTCCTTCTGTGGTGTCTACAGTGTTGGACTATGTTAGCACTGTGCCCCCTGTGCCAGTGTTTGTGTTTGAGGGATCTGGCAGGGCTGCTGACCTGCTCGCCTTCTTACACAAGCAGACTGCTGTTGACAGGTACAGTATGTAGGTTGGTGTAGGCCTGTAATGGATGCATAGCAGGATCTTTTTGAGCCACCTGGTTTAATGAGCAAGCATAATTTATTCTTATATGGCAAAGTGGAAGTTATAATACCTTCTTCATGAGTATTGGGACATATTTTAAGGTGAAAAAGAAAAAATGGGCAAAGGGAAAATCTCCCCTTTACTGTTATTTCATTAGATTGATTAACTGTAAACAGACCATACTTATTTAGCACTTTTCTATTCAACTTGAGCATTGAAAGTACTTTCTTACAACAAGCCTCATTCACACTCCAGTAGATGCATCTCAGAGTTCAATATCTTGCTCAAGGATACTTCAGTGTGAAGGCTAGGGGAGTCAGGGATCGACCCACTGACCTTCCAATTAGCAGATAACCCATGCTACCTCCAGAGCCACATACACCAACTATTTGAAAAGTCAGTTAGACCTCAGCCACATTCTTTCTTTTTTCCTCATTGCAAACACACAGTTCCTAGTATGGTCCTGTTCTGCTAGCTACATTTGAGTGCCGTTTATATTTTAGGAAGAGTTAGCCAATAGGTGTATATAAATATTTGATGATGATGATGCAATTCACTGATTGTAAAATGAGATAGAAAGTAAAAACTAGAAAGCTGTGTCCTTCTCAGGACCTTCATGTTGTGAAGCAAAAGCGCTAACCACCGTGCCACTGTGCTGCCCAGGGGTATACCTTGAACAGTATATTGCAGGGCTACCACAGAGAGACAGACAACAATTCACAATCACATTCAAACCTACTGCCAATTTAGATGGATGACCTATCAAGCTTCGGACTGTAGGAGGAAGCCAGAGCACCATACAGGGACAGGGAGAACATGCAATTCCACACAGAAAGGGTCCAGCCGGCCCAAATGTACACTGATTGTGTTTTTTTTGTTTGTTTGTTTGTTTTCAGACAGTTGGAAGCTGACATTAAAGAGAACTTCCTCACCACTATTGGAGATGTGTTTGGAATGGAGAGGACTGAAGCCACTGACCTCTATACTCTCTTGCTGCAGTGTATGGATCATAGACAGTCTGTGAGTAAAATAGCCTCTGGGGCATGTGTGTGTTGTGACTGAGGACAATGACTACTAAATCAGTGTTTCTTTGCACAACAGATAACCATCTTTGACTCAGAGTCAGATGACCAGATGGCACCAAATGCTGCCATTTTGACCGCTACTCTCAAGGGTACTTGTTTCCTTCTTAAATATCAAACATTTTCTCTCAAGTGATTTTGATTCATTAACGTGGGACTGGAGCTTTTCTCTTTGTAAGTCGAAAAATTTGCCAGAAAAAGAGGTGTATTAGTGTAGAAATGCAGAGGTGTGAGTTATGTTATGTGTTTTGTTGCTCTGAATCAAAACCAGGCACAAAGGCCAGTCCGGCAGAGCAGCTAAGTATGACTCTGGCGTGGGACAGGGCTGACATTGCACAGAAAGATGTCCTTGTATATGGACAGCACTGGCAGGTGAGACAGTCAGCAACAAAGGGAATCATTAATGCAAAACTGTAGTGCAATTATTTTCCATTAAAGCAAAGAAGAAGAAATGTAAATGATTTTTTACTTGTGTAGGTGGGCTCCTTGGAGCAAGCCATGCTGGATGCTCTGGTGATGGACCGTGTCAGTTTTGTCAAAATGCTGATTGATAACGGCATGACTATGAGCCGCTTCCTCACAGTCGATCGCCTTGAAGAGCTCTACAACATGGTTATTATAATATATTAATATATCTGCTTTAAATATTTAAGACACTTCGTTTTTCTTATTTGTTATTCATCATTTTATTAATCAAGGAAAACGGTACAATTAATTCTGTGAAATATATTTTTCAGAAAATAACATTTACTCAGTGGAATACTTTTGATTATCTTGGGGTATTTCCTCTTGTTTTCACTTTGCTATGCAAACATACAAAATCCCTTTATGTTTGTTTCGCTTGAATTTCTCTCACAATTCCCAAAGCTGCTTTGATCCAAATCACAGTCACTGTAAGTGTTTTGCACCAGGATCTCTTGTGTTTTGTGGTCAGTTGCATCCAAAATATTTTCCCAGTAGTTGTTTTAGGATGTTTCTAAAATCACAGAGCTCTTTGCCATACATTCACACTCAGCTTTCTCCATGTTGCCTTTATATTTTGTGTATAAAAGCCTTTTTACTTATTCATAACGCTGGAATGAGCGGTTCCTTAAAGAAACAATTCAACATTTGTGGAGCTGTGACTGCGTGTGCATTATGCAGCCATTAAATGTAACCAGTAAATTTAGTTTGCTTTGATTTTGCACTTTACATTTTCTGTGTACTGTCATTTTTAAAAAATATAATTATACAAGATCCTCCCCGCAGGCACAAGGGCCAACAGCCCGCTTCTTGCACCACCTCGTTGAAGATGCAAAACAGGTGAGTTTTTAAGAGTATCTGTGGGTGCACATCGAGCTTCCCTTTCCCTCCTGAAAAAGGCATTGTCTAGATGGCAGCATATGTTGCTCCAAGACCTGTTCAGCATTAAAGAGGCCTTTACAGATGTGCAAGTTTCCCATGTGTAATGTTCCTCCATAGCATTGCAGATGCTAGCTTTGGAACTGTGCCCTGACAGCAAGCTGGGTGGTCCCTCCCCATTTCTGTTATAAATACTGATTACTGTAGCAGCCGTATTTACATCTGCATAGTATATGTTTATTTATCGTGTTTGTACATGTTTGTGGGGAGACTTCGCTTCCTGCAGGTTATCGTCTTTCCCTCATTGACATGGGCTTGGTGATAGAGTACCTCATAGGAGGAGCGTACCGCAGCACCTACACACGCAAACAATTCAGAGCTGCGTACAGCCGTTTGCACGACAAAGTGAGCATTGATTGTGTTCTTTTTCTTTGCCCGCTGCTGTACCCTGATAAATGCCATTGAAAAATACTTTGGTTTAATTACTTTTTCAGTTTTCATACAAATACTGTTTTCCCTTTAATGCCTGTAGGATGGCAGACGAGACAGTTCAGCCACCTTTTCTAAGCTCAGACATGGATTGATGCCAAACTCTACGAGGAACAGGAGTCTCCAGGACCTGCATTTCTTTAGGACCGCCCAGCCTTACAAACGCAAGGTTGGTGTGAGTTATGTTTTTATGGTTTGGATTCAAACAGTTCAAAATTTTCCTGTGTTGTATGACAAAAAATCTCACATCCCCATCGACGTATTATTTTTTCATTTCCTTGTCACTTATTTTGTTCATACATCTAACTTCTTCTTCTAGGAGCAAGATGTGTCACCCAGTACCAGTGGGGAGGTGTCAAGACCAGGCCTTGGTGATACTCCACTGCTGGTTCCTTTCAACTTCAACGACTTGTTTGTGTGGGCTGTCCTTCAGCAAAGGCAGCAAATGGCACTGTTCCTGTGGCAACATGGAGAAGAAGCGCTGGCACGTGCAACTGTGGCCTGCAAGCTTTACCGCTCCATGGCCTTTGAAGCACGTCAAAGCAGCCTGGACGATAACATTACAGAGCGATTCAAGACATATTCACTGTGAGTGCCACTGAACTGTATGACTTCTTCAACATTTTTTAACAAGCAGTGATCCAGTGCTTATTAATACCAGTGATACACTCTGAAAAAGTGGCACATAATGGAATATCTTTTGAATTTTCATCTAAACTCTGGTGTTCTCTCTTCTGCTGAAGTATGTGATGCCATCGTGTCAAGATTAAGTAGCTCTCTAAGGCTATGTTGTGAGTCTGGCAAGGGATTTTAAATGTCTCCAACTTAGCTGAAATAAATCACTCAGCTGTAAGGCAGTGGCACCAATTTTAAATGAATGCTAATTTATCCAGGACTGACTGCCCAAGCAAATTCAAAGGTATACTGCATGATGCAAGAATAAATCTCCAACAACTTAAAATGTCATCACAGTGCCTGCAGGTAACTCTGGTGTCAAAGTGCCTGCATCTATAGTCGGATAGAGATTGACATATTTGACCTGCATTTAAGGTGTTCAGGAAAAGGTCTTTGCTGTCTATGAAGAACATTAGGCAGAAATACAATTTCACAGTGAAAACACAGACAGAAACAACGCGTTTGCCATAATGTGCTCTGGACATACAGATCAAAGATGGAGTTATTTTTAGGAGAAGAATTTCATGCCGTCTTTGAAGCGTGGTGAAAAGGTTATGCTTTGGGGACTGCCTCGGTCTCACAGCAACTGGGCAGCTTCCAGTCATTGAATCAACTATGAAGGATATATTAAGGATAAGGTGTGCCCACTTGTCTGAAACTTTAGTTTAATTTGAAGTTGACCTTGAATGGAATGGCCTAGGCAATGTCCAGATTGGAGTCTCATTGAAATGTTCTTGGAAGATTTGAAATGCAAGAAACCTCCAAACCTTTTATAGCTGTGAAGCACCTGCAAAAGTTATTTCTGCTAAAGGGAGTAGTACTAACTAACCATTACCATGCAGCATGCTTTTTTCCCCTCAGGACTTCATATGTTACTTTGTATATGTGAAGATATGGGTACGATACACACTAATACATAAAGTGTGTACTCCTGTGTTGTGGAATTTTTTTGTGTTATTGGTAGAGTTTTGTTTTTTTTTGTTCTTGCATATTTTTATAATGATCACAGACTTTGTGTTATTTTAAAAAACATGCATTTGACTACATAGTGCTCCTGTCTTTGTGTGTCAGTGAGTTTGGTAAGCTGGCGGTGGATGTGTTAGATTGTGCGTTTCGTCAGAACGAGCAGATGGCCATGAAGCTGTTGACTTATGAGATGGAGGCATGGAGCCACTTCACCTGTCTGCAGATGGCTGTCTCCTCATGTCACAGACCATTCGTCTCACACTCCTGCACCCAGACTCTCCTCACTGATCTCTGGACTGGTCCACTCAACATGAGAAAAAACTCATTCTTGAAGGTAAACGTCCCAGAAGATGTCAGATAAACCAGATAAAATTCATATTTCAGTGTAATTTAACTGCATCACTGCAAAAAGAAAAATTAATATAGGAAGTGGGTTTCGCATTCCAAATGAATGCTAAGAGACCAACAGCAATTTATTAATTTTTTTAATTAAAAAAAAAAATTAACTTGTATTTAATATAATCGGATTTGATTTCTTTACGTTTCTTGATAGCTGTACAGGGTAGGTGTGGGCGATATAGCTTCAAAATTATACAATAATACTTCAGCAAAATTTGTGATAATGATATATCTGTTGATATAGAAAAAATTAGCCAAAATTAAGTAGTGTTTATAACACAACTGCTTAACACTTAAGTTTAACAAAAAAGTAACTTAACCTGGCAACTCGACAGGAGCCTGCACAGTATTGTCACAAAGTAAGAAAACCACAAAAACAATTAAATGTGACTGTCTCTGCACATGCTCGCCATTATTTCTAATATATTTATTGTAATGTTTCAGTCCTGTTGACCTTCATCAAGTCCAAGATTGTAAATTGGAATTTAATTAACCATATTAGCAATAAGCGAGGTAGCGTGCTGGAGTTACATTTGACTGTTTTCATCGAATTTTTCTTCTAACACACTTGTTGCACATTCAGGTGATTCTGGAGA
The DNA here is from genome assembly GCA_015107715.1 of Tylochromis polylepis. Classification (NCBI taxonomy): domain Eukaryota; kingdom Metazoa; phylum Chordata; class Actinopteri; order Cichliformes; family Cichlidae; genus Tylochromis; species Tylochromis polylepis. Next base: position 8,920 of record VVHJ01001343.1, read on the forward strand.
TTTTGAATTAGCAGTTTGTCACATAATGAAGTTCTGCCTGGGATTTCATATCTAGGGTCGAACTTGAAACCCAGTTTTTCCACCATCGGTAATTTCCATCCATTGTTACATCTTCTTGTAATGCACAGTGCAGCTAGTGAGTGCTCCAGCCATGCTTTGCTGTTTTCTTTCACACATCACCAGCTGCTTTCATCTCCCCCTTCAAAGCCTGGTTGCGCTAAATGGTTGTGTTTTTACCTCAAGTGTTTTTTTTCTTCATATTTTGCAAAGCGGTATGTTTTGTTGGAGGTTGTTAAAGTAGCCAGGCATGCTCTCCCTTTTTTCCCCAGATCATTTTGAGCCTTCTTCTGCCTCCTGCCATCCTGCTTCTGGAGTTTAAAAGCAAAGCTGAAATGTGTCACGTACCACAGACCCACGACGCAATGCTGTTTGGACTCGACTCAGTCAAGCCAGCACCAGGCACCAGGGGCTCTGATCACATGGTACAGTAGGAGTGTTGCACTTATCCAGTACTATTTGCAAATGTCAACTGGCTAATATCTTATAGTATTTCATAGTATTTCATCTCACTTGTATGGTTGCCTTTTTTTTTCATTTACTCTACCTATGCAGGGTAGTCATGATGCAGAGCAAGGGCTCTCTTTCCAAGATAAATGTCTTGGTCCTGTGTCAGAAAGCATGTCCTCTATAACTGTGCGCTGTGTTTCCTGGATCACAACACTCTACGATTTCTACACAGCTCCTGTTGTCAAGTTTTGGTTTCACACAGTAGGTGCCATGCATCTTTTATGTTAGTTAACACACTATAAAACATTTCTCTTTCTCAAAATGCATCATGCAAATGATTATTATATAATGTTCTCATCCCTCTCTCTGAATTTCTTTTCTCTGATTCAACTTTAGATGTCCTACTTGGCCTTTCTGATGTTATTCTCCTATGTTATCCTGGTGAAGATGGAGGATCAACCCAGTGTTCAGGAGTGGCTGGTCATAGCATACATCTTGTCAACTGCAGCAGAGAAAACCAGAGAGGTCAGAAGTTCAGTTTTTAGCAGAAGGCATTAAAAAGTGTTACTGGAGAACATAAAATATCATAAGTCAGTAGTAATGTAAATTTTTATCTTTTGTAATTAGATATTAATGTCTGAGCCCACAAAACTGAGCCAGAAGCTGAAGATTTGGTTCTCAGAATACTGGAACATATCAGATTTCATCGCCATCCTGCTTTTCGTGGCTGGACTGGCAATGCGTTGGCACTCTGATCCCTACCGGACAGCAGGACGCATCACATACTGTCTGGACATCATCTTCTGGTTTATCAGGGTGATGGATCTGCTGGCTGTTAATCAGCATGCTGGCCCTTACCTCACCATGATTACTAAGATGGTGGGTACAGACTGCACAGCACTCACTGGAGTTTTTAAAAAAAATTTATTAACCTCTCACTCTCTTTGTGACCAGACCAGAAACATGTTCTTCATTGTGGTGATGATGGCAATAGTTCTGCTGACCTACGGAGTATCCAGGAAGGCTGTCCTGTCACCAGACGAGGAGCCATCATGGAGCCTGGCTCGAGACATAGTCTTCCAGCCCTACTGGATGATCTATGGAGAGGTTTATGCATCAGAGATAGACCGTTAGTGGCCCAATAACACTAGATACTTATTAACCAAAGTTTTTTTAAAGCAGTAGAATTTAACCTTTATGATTTTTGTATTGCCCTGAGTTCGTGGAAATACTGAGTAGAAGATTGCTGCAAGGCTAATTTGTCACTTATCCTATTGCACTTGAATTAAGGTCATTTAAAAAGTCTTACCTCACAAGGTGAGCTGTGCTTGACTCACCTTTGTATTACAATGCTTGTTATTGACTGGAGGCTAAAGCTGAAAGGAGTTCTTTGTTTCAGAACTCAGACAACTTCACTTATTACAGGGGCTGATTCTTCAAGCGTAAAAATCTGCTGCAAATAACAAGATAATTTAAAATGTAATTGGTATAAATGATTAAGGCAGTTACAGTACATGTAGGTCCTTTTGCTGCTTTTAGTTGAAGGTGTAGTTTAGATTATTGTACAAAAGTAGGGATTCAAAAATTAAAGTGTGGATGCTTCCAAAGAGCTCTGTCTGTATCTTCCATAAGAAGCGCAGTAAACAAATCAGTGCAAGGTCTGTCACGCTTTGCCCTGTAAACAGTGCCAATTCTGTTACTTTCAGATTTTTTTTAATGTTCTTTGCCTCAGACCGACTGAGTGATGTTAAAATCAGAGCTCTGTGTCGGCCATACCATATGTTGCAAGACTTTGTGCCCTTTTCTTGTCCATGTAGAGAGTTTTCTATGAATCTGATTCTAATTTTGTATTCACAATGCAGAAGGAAATTCATACCAAATCTCTGATAGTTTTTGTATGATGAATAAGAATAAAAAAAAAACTATTGCGCCTGTGTGTAAGATCTGTGTGTTTTTGTGTGTCAACAGCATGTGAGGAAAATGATTCATGTCCTCCTGCATCCTTTCTTGCACCATTTCTCCAGGCTGTGTATATGTTTGTCCAGTACATCATCATGGTCAACATCCTCATCGCATTTTTCAAGTGAGCATTTTGAAAAAACTTAGTTTATAGTAATTTTTTGAGGGCTTACCTTTCAATAAACCAAACTCTTGTTAACAGCAACATCTACTTTGACATGGCATCAACATCCAACAAGCTGTGGAAGTACAACCGGTACCGCTACATAATGACCTATCAAGTGAGACCGTGGCTGCCACCGCCCCTAAACCTCCTCAGTCACATGGACCTGGGTTTGAGAACTATTTACAAGAAATTTAGTGGAGATGCTGAGCGGGAAGAGAGAGCCTCTGGACTTAGTAAGTACCACAGCATGTTTTCTGTAAAGGAAGAAAATGGTGATAGTTTAACAGTTATCTCTACACGTCACTTCTCCCGTCTCACTCGTCTTTACTAGAGCTCTATCTGGGCCACGAGGATCGCAAGAAGCTGCATGAGTTTGAGGAGAAATGTGTGGAGGCCTATTTTCATGAGAAGAGCGAATGCCCGCTCAGCAGTCAAAAGAACAGGATCAAAGCCACAGCTGAGAGGTAGGACTGCAAACAAGCGGCTTCTCATTTCTTTTTGTTTTGTCTGATTATTTAAGATGAGCCACCAGCGCTTATGTGTTTCTGCTGGATCTGTGTCTTGCTCTCCCACCTGCGATATCACAATTGCTGGCAACTTTCTAGCCTTGTAAATTTGTCTTGTTTGGGAGCCATGCACAGGATGATTGCTTTGGTGTAGTGTAGCAAGAGTTCCTTTTGTGTTCAATGCAAGAGCCAATAGATTATTCCTTCTATAACACCCACAATCGCTCTGTCTGTCATCACATTGTTAAGTTTAATATTAATAGGTTTGATTTGAAGTATAATAAATAATGAGGTATTCATACAGTCCCAAGATGAAAGCAGATCCTCAGTTAACTCATGTATCTAGATTTCAATGAAGTATTAGAGCCACATTAAGATAAAAATATATTTGTTCATTTTGACAATAAAGTCAAAATTTTGAGATTAAACTTGAAATATTATTTTGAGAATAAAGTTGAAATGTGGAGATTACAGGTGTCATTTTAAGTCAAACAACTGCCATGGCAGCTATACCTGCTGCAAATTCCCTTGTGTAGAAGAGTTACTGAAACACCTTGATCAGCCGTCATATCGTGTCTTGTGATACAACATACATCCTCTTTACTGCACGAGGGTGTAACTATCGATATTCTTGCGTCTGTCATTGCCAGCTATTTCATTTTTGCATAAATCAGGCCTTAAACCGCACTGTGTTTATGTGTTTAAAGAGAAATAATTTGCTTGTAACTAAAACCGACTCTGAAGTAGGATTTCACTAACTCATTTACACAAGACATTATGTAGAGGGTTTAGCAGCCGTGGCAGTTGTTTGACTTGAAACGATAACTTTAATCTCCACATTTCGAAGTATTTTTTTAATCTGCCTCTAATACTCCTTCTTACAAACAAGTAAGTAGGTAGATTCTTAAATCTTTATTTACCTTGTCTCACATACCAGCTTATATATAGCTTATGCTTATATTGTGATCCTACTAACACAGGCTTCCCTTGTTTTTCTACTCTCACTTCACATTATAATTTCTTATTTCTGACACACCACATTAAGCAAAATTCCATTAATAATTGTTTAATTTCTTGTATTTTGTTTAAAAAGTCATTCACAACTTCACAAAGGTGTGAATTTACAGCTGAACGTGCCGTCGCGTTGACTGTACAAAAAGCATTTAACGTCAGTAAATAAATTGTAAAAAAATCTTTCACCATTTTTGCTCATTTTTGTTCCATTAGAACGGAAGAGATGTCCATGATGGTGGGGGAGGTTTCAGAGAAGGTCAACTTCATTCAGGATAACCTGTCGGAGTTAGACTCTCAGCTCGGTCATCTCCAGGACCTCTCTGCTCTGGCTGTGGACACCCTCACTCTTCTTTCTGCATCCAACAACCTACATCAGGAGGAGACGCGCCTAGCTCAGTGTCGACTTATTACAGCATCCCAGCACGCCATCGCTCACAGCTGGACCCTTCCACACAGAAGTGGAGCAGACTGTGATGCTACTAATATACAACGATTGGTAGCCAAGCCCTATAAAAGTACCCCGCCTTCATTGCTAAAGGGCTACACTTTGGCAGGGAGTAGACGGGAATCACAGGAGTGCCATGTAGGAGTTGGGGGAAGCAGGGGAGGACGATATGGACACACAGAAGAGCCAGAAGAAAGGGCAACGGAGGTGCTTACTGTTGTCTTCTAATAATGCCATTTCATAAGAAGGAAAGGGAATGCACTACTCCCTCACACTTAATTGGAAATACAATGCTTTGATCCTTAGATGTTTGTCATGTTAAACTCTTTGAAAGAAGAGGTAGTTCTTGCAAACCTGAACATGGCCTTTAGGGGGAGACAAGCTAAAAGAGATCCATAAAGTATCCATAAAGTCCTTATTTTAATATGATGCATTCTCTTCACAGCTTTATAACATTAAAACTAAATAGCCAGTGACTTAAAGAGTTTAAAATACTTTGTTAAGGGCTTTTTTTCCCCCCCCCGTAGGATCATCCATGTGAGAATCAGCTGGGAGTTTCTGGGCCAGGGTCTTATGCGTCCCTCTCCCACTTTAACGGTGGAGGATTTCCTTCGGTTGGTGTCAGAGATCAGACACCCTGTGAGTCCTGTGAACCATCCCAGTGTGGGTCTCCTCTTTCTCCCAGAGGTTTGGAGCCACTCCATTTTAAATTCTGGACTTGTGAGCCATATTTGTTTCACAGTCAGGAAGAAACGTCCATGGAAGAGGAGGATGAAGTAGAGGAAGAAGAAGAAGAAGAAGAACAAGAGGAGGAAAGGACACAGGAAGAACTGCCTAATATAGAAGTACACAGAGCCTCCAGCAGTGCTTTTCTGTTCGACCCACAAGACATCTCAGAGGGTCTGACAAATCCTGCCTTTTCTCATGATGATAGCCAGCCAACTTCTCGGTCCAGAAATTCCAACCAGTGGAGAAAGCCCATCAAATCCCCCAGGTGGGCATGTTTGTCGAGGGACCGTCCGTATGGCTACTGCAGATCTTTGTCATCCAGTATGGAGAATATGACTTTCGCTGGAGCACCCCTCAGTCCAACCAGGGGATCCTTTCCCTCTCTCAATGAGTCAATGAACAGTGAGAGTTTGCTTGGTAGGAGGGGTTTAAAGAACAACATATCACTACAATGCAGCAGGAGCCAAGGTATAGTAATGCAGGGGTTTGAAAATCAAGTTAATCTTTGGACACTGATGGTTTAAAGCAATAAGTTTACATGAGGAGTTTTATGATCTGTAGCGCATGCAAATCTCAACTTCAGTTTTGCAAGTCAGAACTAACAATGTCATAAAGGGACAGGTGTGCAGCAGTCATTTTCTCTGTGTCTTGTCCCTGATGAAAATAATCAAAAGGAAAACTTTGTCCTAATTTTGAAAATTTGTGTCTACCTTGTCTAATATTTATCATGCATTCACACACAATGACAGATAATGTACGTCTGTGTTTCTGCAGAGTGGTCCAAATCATCTGACTTTACTCAGGTCTTGGACAGCAGAGGGAAAACCCAGAACAAAAAGACAGTGAAGATACAAGAGAGCAATCTAGATTTGGTAATATGAAAAAAGTTGTGCTCCTCATAGCAGAGGACCAGTCAGGTGCAAAACATGGCATGAGTCATAAAGCTGAATCCCTGCTATCTGTGTGAATGGGTTTTTTATTTTGGTTCATTTGCTGGTTCTTTACAGAGAAGCTTTTCCATCTCTTTATTTGTTTTGGAAAACAGGGAGCCATGCATTCCCAGTTGTCTGATGTCAGCTGGGGAAGGCGCCGGAGGTTGATGGGAGAACCCACATGTCGGTCGGCTTCAACCAGCCTCAGTCAGCTCAGTAAGACCTGCATTTAGATAGAGTATATGTTGTATTTGTACGCAGAGCTTTCAGACAGCATCTGCTAATATGCATCACTCTGCTTACTCTGTATGTGTGTACAGTAGCACAAGAAGAACGACAAATAGACAGGGTTGTTTTTTCATATTGAAAGAAACAAAGTTTGATATGTACAGTGGGATGCAAAAGTTTGGGCAACCTTGTTAATAGTCATTATTTTCCTGTATAAATCGTTGGTTGTTACAATAAAAACTGTCAGTTAAATATATCATATAGGAGACACACAGTGATATTTGAGAAGTGAAATGAAGTTTATTGGATTTACAGAAAGTGTGCAATAATTGTTTAAACAAAATCAGGCAGGTGCATAAATTTGGGCACTGTTGTCATTTTATTGATTCCAAAACCTTTAGAACTAATTATTGGAACTCAAATTGGCTTGGTAAGCTCAGTGACCCCTGACCTACATACACAGGTGAATCCAATAATGAGAAAGAGTATTTAAGGGGGTCAATTGTAAGTTTCCCTCCTCTTTTAATTTTCTCTGAAGAGTAGCAACATGGGGGTCTCAAAACAACTCTCAAAT